>ML297795.1:6641-21931 GCA_005239495.1 Nicotiana undulata
AGGTGGAGGTCAGACTCATAGAGGTGGAGGGCAGGCCATGAGGGGTAGAGGTCAGCCCGTGGCAGGTAGACCTAGAGATGTTCAGGTTGGAGGGGCTCAGCCCCGGTGTTATGCATTTCCTGCTCGTCCAGATGCTGAGGCTTCTGATGCAGTTATTACAGGTACAATTTTAGTTTGCAGCCGAGAGGCTTCGGTGTTATTTGATCCAGGTTCTACATTCTCCTATGTGTCTTTATACTTTGCCCCTTATTTGAGTTTTCCCCGTGATTCCCTGAGTACTGCTGTACATGTGTCTACGCCGGTGGGTGATTCTATAGTGGTAGATCAAGTCTACCGTGCTTGCGTAGTATTTATTGGTGGCCTGGAGACTCAGGTTGATCTCTTGCTTCTTGATATGGTTGACTTTGATATTATATTGGGCATGGATTGGTTATCNGTGACCCTAGCCTTGCCAGGAGTACCTCGGTTAGAGTGGAGAGGGACCCTTAGTCATTCCTATGGTAGAGTCATTTCTTATATGAAGGCTCGGCGCATGATTGAGAAGGGTTGTTTGGCCTATTTGGCCTATGTTCGTGATTCTAGTGCTGAGGTTCCTTCTATCGAGTCCGTGCCCGTGGTTCGCGAGTTTCCAGAGGTATTCCCTGCTGACCTGCCGGGTATGCCACCCGACAGGGATATTGACTTTTGTATTGAGTTAGCTGAGGGCACTCAGCCCATTTCTATTCCCCCGTATCGTATGGCTCCGCCAGAGTTGAAAGAATTAAAGGAACAATTGCAGGATTTGTTGGATAAAGGCTTCATTAGGCCTAGTGTTTCATCTTGGGGTTCCCCAGTATTGTTCGTGAAGAAGAAAGACGGCTCTATGAGAATGTGTATTGACTACCGACAATTGAATAAGGTTACTATCAAGAACAAGTATCCTTTGCCGAGGATTGATGACTTATTTGATCAGCTTCAGGGTGCTACGGTATTCTCTAAGATAGACTTGAGATCTGGTTATCATCAGTTGAGGATCAGGGCATCTGATGTGCCCAAGACGGCTTTTCGCACTCGTTATGGGCATTATGAGTTTTTGGTCATGTCGTTTGGGTTGACTAATGCCCCCGCTGCTTTTATGGAGTTGATGAATCGGGTATTCAGGCCTTATCTGGACTCCTTTGTGATCGTGTTTATAGATGATATTTTGATATACTCTCGCAGCCGAGGGGAGCATGAGCAGCACCTTAGAGTCGTCCTCCAGACTCTGAGAGATCGGCAGTTGTATGCTAAGTTTTCTAAGTGTGAGTTCTGGTTGAGTTCTGTGGCTATCTTGGGCCACGTGGTATCAGCAGAGGGCATTCAGGTGGATCCAAAGAAAGTTTCAGCAGTTAGAGATTGGCCTAGGCCCACGTCAGCCACAGAGATTCGGAGTTTCTTGGGCCTAGCAAGCTATTATCGCCGGTTCGTGGAGGGGTTTTCATCTGTAGCAGCCCCTATGATCAAGTTGACGCAGAAGAGTGTTCAGTTCAGATGGTCGGAGGAGTGCGAGGCGAGCTTTCAGAAGCTCAAGACAGCATTGACCACAGCACCAGTGTTGGTACTGCCCATAGGATCATATTCTTATACCGTGTATTGTGATGCTTCGTGAGTTGGGCTTGGTGCAGTGTTGATGCAGGATGGGAAGGTTATAGACTATGCCTCACGTCAGCTGAAGATTCATAAGAAGAACTATCCAGTCCATGATTTGGAGCTTGCAGCTATTGTTCATGCCTTGAAGATTTGGAGGCACTATTTGTATGGGGTACCATGTGAGGTATTCACTGATCACAAGAGTTTGCAATACTTGTTTAAGCAAAAGGAATTGAATATGAGGCAGATGAGGTGGTTAGAGTTACTGAAAGATTATGATATTACTATTCTCTATCATCCAGGAAAGGCCAATGTGGTGGCCGATGCCTTGAGCCGGAAGTCAGTCAGCATGGGTAGTTTGGCTTATCTATCAGTTGGTGAGCGACCTTTGGCTTTGGATGTTCAGGCATTAGCCAATCGATTTGTTAGATTGGAGGTTTCTGAGGGCGGCAGTGTTTTGGCCCATACCATCGCTCGTTCTTCATTGTATGATCGCATTCGCGCCAGGAAATATGAGGATCGTCATTTGTGTGCTCTTAGGGATGAGGTTCGGTACGGACGTGCCAAGCAGGTCACTGTTGATGCTGAGGGAGTTTTGAGATTGCAGGGTCGCATATGTGTTCCTGATGTTGATGGCATTCGCGAGTTAATATTGCAGGAGGCCCATAGTTCCCGTCATTCCATTCATCCGGGCACCGCGAAGATGTACCAGGACTTGTGGCAGCATTATTGGTGGCGTAGAATGAAGAAGGATATTGTGGCTTATGTGGCCCGATGCTTGAATTGTTAGCAGGTTAAATATGAGCACCAGAGACCCGGTGGTTTGATGCAGCAGATTCAGCTTCCCGAGTGGAAGTGGGAGCGCATTATGATGGATTTTATAGTTGGGCTCCCAGGGACTCAGAGGATGGTTGATGCAATATGAGTTGTTGTAGATAGGCTGACCAAGTCGGCACATTTCATTCCGGTGGCGGTTTCATCTTCAGCAGAGAAGTTGGCCCAGATTTATATGAGAGAGATTGTCAGATTGCACGGTGTGCCCCTATCTATCATATCAGACCGAGGTACGCAGTTTACCTCCCATTTCTGGAGAGTGTTTTAGCGAGAGTTGGGCACACAGATCGAGTTGAGCACAGCATTTCATCCCCAAACGGACGGACAGTCCGAGCGCACTATTCAGATTTTTGAGGATATGTTGCGGGCCTGTGTTATTGATTTTGGTGGTTCATGGGATCAGTTCTTGCCTTTAGCAGAGTTTGCCTACAACAACAGTTACAAGTCGAGCATTCAGATGGCTCCGTATGAGGAATTGTACGGTAGGCGATGTCGGTCTCTAGTCGGATGGTTTGAGCCCGGGGAGGCTAGATTATTGGGTTCTGAGTTAGTCCAGGATGCCTTGGATAAGGTGAAGATTATTCAGGATAGGCTTCGTTCGGCTCAGTCCAGGCAGAAAAGTTATGCAGATCGTAGAGTTCGAGATTTGACTTTCATGGTAGGAGACCAGGTGTTCCTTCGAGTGTCGCCGATGAAAGGCGTGATGAGGTTCAGAAAGAAGGGAAATTTGAGCCCTAGGTACATTGGCCCATTTGAGATTTTAGATAAGGTAGGAGAGGTGACCTACAGACTTGCCTTGCCACCGCATCTATCAGCAGTGCATCCAGTGTTTCACGTATATATGCTCCGGAGATATATTGCAGATCCATCTCATGTTCTTGACTTCAGCGGTGTCCAATTGGACAAGGATCTGACTTATGAGGAGGAGCCAGTAGCCATATTAGATAGGCAGGTTCGCCAGTTGAGGTCGAAGAGTTATCATCCAGTCTGTGTTCAGTGGAGGGGTCAGCCTGCCGAGGCAGCTACTTGGGAGTCCGAGTCCGACATGAGGAGTCGTCATCCCCATCTTTTCTAAGACTCAGGTACTTTTCTATGTCCGTTCCAGGACGAACGTTTGTTTTAGAGGTGCAGATTGTGATGATCCAAAAGGTCATCCTGAGTAATTCTTGCTAAATCTGTGTTCCGAGGCCCCGAAAGCCTCCGTTAGTCTCACCTCGATATGCGTGCGCAGCCCGGGCAGGTAGCCGAGAAGCTTCTATGTGAAAATGTGATAAAAATGGAATTTTTTAATTGAATAATTGAATAACGTTGACTTTTGCCCTTCTTCAAGCGAATACGAATTAAAAAGGGGCTACCAAATACAGCAGCCCATGCAATTTTTACTTTTCTTTACGTCCCTTCTTTGAGTTCCAATTCGCCGGAGATGGAAATGGGCAAATGGGGGTTATGATTTAACAAGGCATTAGGGCCTTTTCACATATTTTATCCGATACATTTTAAAAAAAATGATATTCACCGTGGAAAAGTTACACAGGTTTTTTACATTCTGATTGGTTGTTATTATATATAAGTGGCGTTTGTTTACCCGCTTTTAACCTCTAGAACAAAAAGGGAAAAAAGTGTTTATTTGAAACTAGTATGGGTTAAATGGAGCGTTCAACTGGAACAGATTTTGGATCGGATATGGTGTCTCAAACACGTGATGCCATGTTGAAGCAGAGGCAAATTCAAAATTTTTACGCGACGGTGGCACATTATTCTGCTCAATCTGTACCCCCTAAAGGCTCTTAGTGTTCAGGGTGTCAACTGCTTTAAATTAACCATTTTCAAGGGGTATATATGTATATATATATACAGGATTTCATCCGAAGTTTACGGAATCCGGTGACCCCTCACCATACACATAGGTCCGCCTCTGTGTTGAAGTGTATGACCATCTCATCTGAAATCATAAGCGGTTAGAGAGAACACAATTTTATTTATTTAATTATGTCTTCATCATAATTTACCACTTAATTATATAAAAATTTAATTTAGTGTAAATGTTGAATGTGCATAATTTTATTTTATTTTTAAATGAACTCCCGTTTCGTGCTTCTTTGCAAAATGAGTAAAGAGTCATTTCCCATTTTACTTTGTTTTTGAAATATTACTATATCCTCATGAATTAAGCCTCATTTGATTTATGCAATCTTCTCTTACCTAATTTACTAAATTTATTCCAAAATACTACTACGTAGTAAGTATGTTTTAGTGCATCTGAATTCGGACTTCATCATGAGTTTATTACCTCACCCCATCCAATATAGAGACACCTCTTTTCCTTTTCTTAATTCTGGTTGTTACTATTTGCAATATGACTTCCTCTTAGCTAACTTATTAAGCAACTCATAAACTAATGGTAAAATAGAAGTATATATATAGATTTAGATTAAAAAAGAAAAAGGAAGCATAACATTCATCGACGAGGTGCAATGTATGCAAATTAACCCAACGTGATGCCTACATAACGAATAACTAGAAAACAAAAAAGCCTCCACAAAAGGACAGAGCTTCTTTGGACCTTAGTCTTTAATTGAATATGGACAAAACCTCGAACTTCACAATGGATGAAACCCCCCATTCTAATTTCCCATGTCTTGCCATGCATATTTTTAGATTGCCAAGTGTCCCTTCTCACCCAAAAAAGAGCTTAAATTCTCTTCTTGTTTGAAAGCAAAGTCACATGCACATAATTGTCACAGTGATGCCACGAATCTCAAAAGGTGCCAAGTGTTGTGACTTCACAAGAACGCCATCTTTTCCCCCTTAACCCTATAAATAGATTGACTTTCGTTATGCCATTATTAATCTCACTCCTCCATCGAGAGCTGCCTAACCTGTTTTTTCTTCACGTAATATTAATGGAGTGGTCTCCTCAACAAGCCATGGAAGCGTACTTGGATACTCTTCAATTGGTATGTAATCTATTCTCGCCTGTTGTGATTATTTGATTTAGGTTGTATATACAGATAAGGTTATATTACTCTATTTTGTACGTAATTGTCATTTATCAGGCAAGCTGGTTATGAAGTCACTTGTTGTAGATACATCTAATATAACGTTGTAAAAGAACTTAATTATACACAAATTAGACCTCTACACAATTTGCAGAGCACGCGTATAACTAGTCATTAATTAAGACTTTTTTTACTAAGTAATTGCATTTTAGGCTTAGTTAATTACGTGTTGTAGATAAATTTAACATAACGTTGTCAAAGAACCTATACGCAAAGATCTTCTATAAGATAGTTAGATATGCATCAGTATCCATTAAAGAGAAATCAGCATTTGAAAATAAGGTATGTTGCATGCTCAATATGTAAAACTATATTGATATGTAACAATTCTTTATTCTGATGTACTTAAGTAAAATTCTATTTTATTTTTATATGTTTTTTGGTTGCCTCAACACTTGTCACTTTTATTTTTCAGTCTAAAACCCTTCATCATCAAGATTGCACCAATATTAAAGCCACAAAACTCAGAGAACCAGAATGTGTGGAGTTCATCTCAGCTTTAGCAGCTGGAAATCGATCAAAAATAATTTTAGAGATCAGCACAGAAGGCCTAACTCCTTTCACAATCGCCCTTGCTGTGGCGGCGAAGCTAA
Organism: Nicotiana undulata; assembly: GCA_005239495.1. Taxonomy (NCBI): domain Eukaryota; kingdom Viridiplantae; phylum Streptophyta; class Magnoliopsida; order Solanales; family Solanaceae; genus Nicotiana; species Nicotiana undulata. Next base: position 12,736 of record ML297795.1, read on the forward strand.
CCGGTGGCCGGCTAGTCTGCGTTCTACCCCACCACCGCGAAGACATGATAAAAAAAGGCAACAACTTTGAATTAAAATCACATCATCAAGAACTCAACAATGTGATTGAGTTTGTAGTTGGGAAGAACCTTAATGAAGTCATCAAAAAGTTCAAGAAAGTTGACTTTTTAGTGATTGATTGTAAATTCGGAGACCATTTGAAGTTATTGAAGAATAATCTTGAAGTGAATCCAAAAGGGTGTGTGGTTGTAACGAGAAATAATGATTTTTATGGAAGTACAAGAAAGGTTTGTTTTGGTGAAATCTTAAAAGGCAAGAAAGGAATCGAGTGTGTCACTATGCCTATAGGAGAAGGTATAGAGTTGACAAAGATTAAATCTTCTTCTTGCAAGAGAGAGAGTAGAAGATTCAAGAGATTTCATGTTACATTTGAAAATTGAACTTTTTGTAGTTAAACTAGATTACAAGTGATGTAAAATGGTGTATATAGACATGTATTTACGAAATAATACAGTTTGATTATCGTTACTTGGGGTCTAATCATATTTTCGTTATTGAAGATGGTAGAAGAAAAGAAAGGAAACGCATGCATTCTCCGTATTCTTTCTTTTTTCATTACTAATTTTGGGCTGATGAAACAAAGATCATCATAAATAAATAATCTTATGTGGAGCTTGTTAAATTCGTCGTTAGTGAAGATGGTCAATAAAGGGACTGGATAAATCTTTTAGTCCATTTCCGTTTCATTTAAAACTAACTAAAATTATGGAGCACCGTAGCAGTACTTCTTGTTTAATCATAGAATTAAGAAGTAGTCAGGTTACTATAATCTAGAAATTTGATATTCTCTCGAGAATAAAAAAGGAAATTAAAATAAGAAATGAGATAAGAGAAAACACAATAAAGTAATTATATTTCAATAATAATCAGAACTTTTATGACTGAGTCATTATGAGTATTATTTGCGTTAATGAAATGTTATAATTGGTGATCGTAACTGTTTGTGAAAATTCTGTAACGTTTGTACTCACTAATTGAAGATTTATGAATCTGTCCCTTTTTCTGTCTCGATTCATTCCACCAGTGCCTCTTCAAATCACTAAAGAGACTCGAGCATCCATTTCTTCTCATCTCGTGAGTGATTTACTCGTATCTATTAAGACTCGTATCTCTTTTGTACCTTTCTAGCTGTCGCTTTTCTAGTGATCCATGTGTCTTGTCATGTCAATCACATACTTAATTCTACGTGTAATATTTATTTTTACCAATACAAATAGTCCTCCCACTTACCAATAATTCAGCAATTGAATATTTGGGGAGTGAATCTCATTTAAGGCGGTAATTTTTTGCCACCATTTCATATGTACCATTACATCTTCTTCTGAACCAATGCGTCGTATGTCACTTCCATGTAATGCATGTGACACGTGGAAGTCATCGATTGGATCTACAACTTTTCAGCGGGTTTTAAGGTTTTTTTCGGTTGCATCAGTCACGAAGTGACAGTTTTCATAATGACATTTTCATCATTACCTTCTTTATATTACGGTTGCTTCTGCATATAAATACATCATTTGCATTTACTTTTACGAAAAACTTTCTTTAGTGCTCTTTATTCACAACTTACTCTTGTTCTTCATTACGTATTACTTTCCCGTACAACTATATCTTCTTCGAATCCAGATCCTCGAAAAGTTGACATTGTAGATGGATTTCCCCATTCTTCTGCTCATATCAGGAATATGAAAGGTGGTAGATTACGTAGTTTAGGTTCAGTGTCTGTACGTGGTTCTTCTTCTCAACCTATCACTACTCCTCTATCATCTTTTAGAAGTAGGGTTTCTTCTTCACATAGATCTTCTACTAGAAGTAAGGATTCTAGTGAACCGCTTCGTGAACCTACTGTAGACGAGATTATTCCCGTTGAACTTTCCTTTGTCACTGATAGAGAATTAATAAAAAGTTAGGTTACTTCTATGACTTCTCACGATCGCGCTGATGTCTACCCTTCCCAGATCACTGAGGGTTTAGTTTCTATTGTGCGGAAAAATTGTTATTGGAAATTTGACTTCCCGATTCTAGTCCAGAATGAGAATCAAAGGATCACTTTCTTTAAAGCTGGTTGTTCTTTCGTGTATACGTATCCCTTCACATTAGGTTTTAGGCCACCTATTGATCTAGTTCTCATTGAGTTTTACCGTTTCTTCGATGTGTGTTTAGGACAGGTTGGTCCTATTGTATGGAGGGTTGTGGCATGCCTTAGATACTTGTCAACTCTGGCTTCTTTACCCTTCACCTTTTATCATATGATCCACCTTTACTCTCCTAAATTATTCTGTCATGGGATTTTTACCCTCGTGGCGAGAAGTAAAAGAGTTTTAGTTAGCCCTAAAGATGATAAAGATTGTGGCTGGTACACACGATTTGTTGCTGCTCATACCAGTGGACTAGTAGGTGAAGAATAAATGCCCTTCCCTGAGAAGTGAAACTTTGCCCGTAAGTTTTTCTTTCAAACTTTTATTTCTCTTCTTTTTGTGAAGAATTTGTATTCTCGTAACTGTTTTACATTTCTTTTTCAGCAACCATTGGAACTGTTGAGGAGATCTCTGATTTCCGTTGGGAAGAAAAATTATTAACAGTTGCTTCAACGGAAGAAAGGTCTTGGAAATACGTTTCAAACAGATTTGGATGGATATTGAAGACTCACAGTAACTCTCTTTCGCCTTCTTCCTTGTCTTCATGTTTATCTTGGAGCTTATTAACCCTTTTCTTTATTAGGGTTGCACATTCGGGGTGTGAATGTTGCATCAATCTCTACCTCGAGGCTCTCTCTATCAAAGGCTCAAGAAATAATCTTGAGTTCTTCGTCAAAAAGAAAAGATGATAGACCACAGAACTATGAAGACGAAGAGGAACAGAACGAAGGCTCGTTGTTCGTAAGCCACGAGCTAGAAGACGGGTTATTTCAGATGACAAAGCTATTCCCCATCCTAGTTATGTTCCCATGCTTGAGCCTGAGAGTGCTACCTTAGTGAGTTCTGATGAACAGACGCATGTAGCTCCTCGTGACTCTACTGAATAACTCTTCTTTCGTGGATTTGATAAAGAAAGCTTTGGATTTATTTATGAGGAAACGCCTCTTGCCTCTTTCCATGTGTCTGCTCCAATTGAACCTCAGTTGGCCGCACCTGCTGCTGCTACCACTACTTGGCTCGTGGCTATTTTGAATTCCTCTACTGCTCCCACTGCCACAACTTCCCATATGGAATTTGGTTATAGTAGTAGTAGGACAATGAAACAAATTACCGTTGAGATTCCTGCAGATGGTAATCTTTTGAAGAAATCAGGCCAGGCTGATGTATGGCTGAAACCTTTGATTGGCCCGGTTGAGAAGTCAAAGCTGGAAAGTCATATCTCTCTAACGTGGATGAATGATATTGTGCTTTCATCCTTAAAGGTATAAACTATGTCTTCTTATTTTACATGATTTTTCCTTTAATGGTATCACATTCTTCTTTTCATCGTGTAGATCAATCTCATCGGTACGTAAATGATGGAAAGGATTGTCCACATGGAGCAGTTGATGAATGATTATCATACAAAGGTAGACAATTGGAAAGGTCAGTTCGAGGGTCTTTAACTTGAGATGGAGGTTTTAGAGGAAGAAAAGTGTACCTTAGAGCAACAAGTAAAGGTTATGGCAGCGGAAGGCGGTTGAAAAAGACTCATCCAAACATGCGGGCAAAGATAAGAATCTTCTTGAGTCTTCATTTGCTGAGCAGCTTTCCAAGTCTTCTGAAGAGATTGGGAGCTTAAAGGATTTTTTGAACCAAAAAGAAGCTTACTCTGGGGAGCTTGTTCAACTTCTCACACAAACTCAAGAAGATCTTCGTGTCTCCTCAGATAAGGTTAAAATTTGGCAGAATACATCGGCAGGCCATCAAACTTGTAGTTACTTTTCACTTTGACACTTTTTCTTGAGTATGTTCCACCTGAACCCCATAACAAGGTTACTACTGTGTCACTTAGACAGAAAAAACACACGGGCCACCTTGCGTGGGAATCGCATATGTTTAGCGCGTGATGGCTCTAAAAAAAGCTGACATGGAATATTGCAACGGTAATAAACCAAGGCCACGTTATTTTTTCTTATTTTTAACCCCCTTCTCCATTGTTATCTTCTCCCAAGCCCTAATTTCTCTCTATTTCAATTGAGCTAAATTATTCATCAAGAGCTGAAAATCGGAGCTTTTTTTTTCAATTTGAAGAACTCCATCATCCTTAGTCGATTTTTTTACATAATCTTTCCTGCTACTTCTCTTAATTTCTGTTCGAAGAATGTCCCAAAATACTGAAATTGTTGAATGGTGTCGATGTGGTCGTCCGTGTGAACTGAAAATTTCATGGTGTGCTTCTAACCTAGGAAGAAGGTACTTTGTATGAAAAATTGGCAAAGTAAGCCTATTCCTCAATAAATTCTTTATACGATTTTTTTGCTATTGATTAACAGTTTTTTTGAAGGACAATGGGGGATGTAAATATTTTAGATGGTTTGAGGACGAGTTTCTTGAGCAAGCGAATAGAGTTATATGTGGTTTATCGAAGAGAGTGAAAGCATTTGATCAAGAGAGAGATCGAGGAAAAAAATGGAGGGGCACAGTAATGTTTGTTGTTGTACTGGTGGCGTTAATCATATGGATTTATTCATGTTCTTGGTCTTGTTGATGGACTTAACCTTGTTGATGGACTGAACCAAGTTTCTGGGAAAATCATTTGTAATTTAGGCGAGTTAATTGTTGCTCTACTTTTGTTCATTGCTGCTGTACTTGGGATGGTAGGGATCATATTTTGTGTAATTGGTACTCTAAAATCAATGCATTGTATTTTCTTCCTTACTTCATTGCAAAAGCTATTAAAATTAGTGTTGGAAATCATATAAAGAAGTAATGGAATAATTCATTGCAAAAACTACTAAAATTTGCGCTGCAAATCATATAAAGAAGTAATGAAAGAATTTTGCAAAAGCTACTAAAATTTGTGCTGCAAATCATATAAAGAAGTAATGAAACAATTCATTGCAAAAGCTACTTAGTGCAACAAACTACATTCAACACTTGAGTAAGTTTTTAACAAAAACTGCATTCAACAAAAGAAGTGTTGCATATTACATAAAATAAGTGGTGCATAAACTTGAATACATCAGTAAAAACAACTGTTGCATATTACACTAGGATATCAACATGAAAATGTGTCAAAGTGCTGCCTTTTAACAAAAACAAGTGCTGCTGGTCACTATTTTTTTGGCTAGTTTACCCATGATCACTTGAGTTGAAGACTGAGGTGGTGCTTGTGTTCCAACTTAGTTCCTTTTACTTGCACTCATTTGCTGTAGTTGCGAAGTACTAATAGCATCTCTCCCGTTCCATCTAAGTCTTGGCAGCCTAATTCCATCATCCTGATTCACATCTGTGTTGCTCCTTACTCTAGTCCCATGGTTGACAACCCTTTCACTTGACAAACCAGGCTACAATTGACATAAATCAGAAAGCCAATCAGAAACCTAAGTAAGTCTAAAATAACTAGAAACCTGGCTAAAATAACTAGAAACCAGGATGCAAAAACCAAATACCAATCCAGAAATCAGCCTAAGTAAATGAACTGTAATATGCAACACTTTTTAACCAAAAAACCAAGCTGCAATTGACATAAATCAGAAAGCCAATCAGAAACCTTACATTAAGTACTGTCCTTCCAGTCTCTGTGTTAGTGTAGCATCTAAAGCCAATAGTTCTTGCCCTTTTTTCCCCAGAAGCAACAGATGATTTTGGAGGTTCACTTCCCCTTCCCCTTTTTCCAACATAAAAAGATCCTCTTGCTGCTTTGGTTTTGGTGATCTTCCCCTGGGAGCAGTTTGAGGGAGTGCATCTGGAAATGCACCTTTTGTAGGTCTAATAGCTGTACTAGGTGCCTTTCCTCTTCTCTTGGGAACAGTTCTTGTTGCTTCATCACATACTGAACTCCTTTGAGTTGGTTGACTTGATTGACTTCCTTGTGCTTCTTGTCTACTTGAAGACCCTCCAGGTGCGCTCTAAAATGAATACATACATACAGTTAATTTAAGCTTAAATGATTAATAGAAAGCTAGATAAAAACATATCATACCTTTACTCTACATGCTTTTTTGTTATGGCCTACTTGATGACAATGTGAACATGTCATCTTGACTCCCTTTTTGGACTGTGATCGGCTCCAACCCTACACCACTATATAATGGCGAGGAGGGATCGATGCAGTTTTACCCGAAAGGTCGGGATCGATATCCACAGGTAGTTAATATTGGTTGGGAATTTGGTTTCTATCTAATCTAGCTACACATATTGTCTTTAATTGCACTTCTAACCATGATAAGGTTTGAATTCTATTCTACTTTTAATGCTATTAATTGCTGAAAATTAGTACAATGTTATTGAAGGAGTTTTTCAAATGATAAAAAGCACTAGAGATGTGACTTACGCCTAGGTGAGTATCTAACGGGGTCTAGAATCTAGGACAAACTTGTTGTATTTGGGGTCGTGATATAACCTTCACACATAATTACTCACTTTATATTGTCGCACCCCCTTTTTTCCTCTCCTTTCGGATCAGTCAGAGTTTTTGACATTATTGGTACAACTCATTTCCTTTTGGGATAAGGGATGTGAAGGATTTGAAGAGTCGCCACCTAACAAATTAAGGTGCGTTAGGGCACCTATTAAGGGTCACTTACAACACAAGTTGAATAACCAGAGATTGGGTAAGGGCTTGAAATTACTCCAAGGGGAAGGGGTTAGGCACCCCTAAAAGTCCACAATTGTGGTTCCCGGCCAAACAAACTTTGTGAATTTAAACAAGTAGCAAATAGGCAGTCAAGATATACACATGTAAACAAATAGTGGTTTGAAAAGATTCGTAGTCTAAGCACACATATGTAATAAAGTTTTAAAAGATTCACAGTCTAAGCACAAATATGTAAGGGATAGAGGAGTCCTAAGTTGTTTATCCTATAGGATCACATCATTGCAATTTCTGGTAATCACTCTTCAATGAGGGAATACACGTGGCATTAGCGCACCAGTCATCATATCCACATCTACCCTTTATCCCACCCCTTAGCGGTTATTAAGCGAGTTTATTTAATGAACTCTAAGCGTGCTGTTACCCGTCCCTTCTTAATGGTCCTGGAGGAATTTAGGACCTCTAAATATAGGCAGTTCTAGACAAAACCCCTAAGGTTAAAAGGATAAAATTCTAAGCGACAGGCAAGAACAAATAGGACTGATCAGATAATGCAGGAAAACAGTTACAAGGCTCAGATTTACCTCCACAGATAATGCACATAAGCAGCACGTCTCAAACACAAACAAGAGGCAGTTTTATTAGACAGGATCCTAAGACATGATATCTAAGTGAATATCAATGCACAAAAATATGCAGCTTGTTTATAAACTCAATAGCAAGGACCTAATCAGTTTGCCTACTGATTTTAAAATCTGTGTCTTTAAACAGTAAACATAACCAAGCAGTTTTTCCAGTTTTTAAAGAGATTGATTACCTAAGGCTTTCCTAGGCATGGGATTGTGCATAATAACTACCATAATTATTAAACAGTTTAGAGGTTGTTTTACCTAAAATATGTTGTTCTAAGTGATGTAAATATGAGAATGCAGAGATTGTTACCAATTTCTATTAAAAGTTGTCATGATAATTATATGTGAAACTATTTTATACCTTTTCATCAATCAAAAGTTTGAATTAGGCGTGGTTAAGCAAATGCAAACGAAATCCTAGAGCAGCATATCTAATATGCACATATAAATGCAGGATGGTTAAGACATAATTTCAGGATACACAGAATTCCTAAAGCATGATTTCTCAAAAGCACAGAGAGTTACAAGATGATGGAGACATGATTTTGAATGCCCAGGAGTAACAGTTTTATATTAATTTTATTATCCTAAGAGCAGGATCTCTAAGTGCTAGGCATGAGTATAAATTAAAGACATGTTGTACGTTGAAGTAGTAAACATGAAAGCCCTACAGACATGATATGTAATGCATGGTTGACATGGTTTGAATGAATATGTGGGTCCTAAGCATGGATTCTAATGCAGATATAGGGAACGTAAAGCCTAAGACATGATTTCTACCCAATGATAGAATATATAGCTACCCTCCCAATTTCACTAGCCACCCCAATATCTGTTTACAATAATTATTACAAACCAACAGCTGAATGAATTACATAAATAGATAGAAAAGAAGAAGTTAAACTATAGGGAGCCTGAAGTAGGCCCAAATGTACCAAACTTTCCATAGCCTCAAATGCCAAAGTCATAGCCTTTCTCATGTCCGGGTGTGTCAGAGTTCCCTAAGGACCTCAACGATCCCGGGCACTGCTCACACCCAGATTATATAACCAGAACTGAGTAAGTGCAGTGTGGAAGAGTCAGCCCCAGTGCATCAGAGTTCAGAGGGATCTCACAGGGATCCCAAAGCAGTCACACACTGGAGAGGCAGAACTTAAAGACCTAAGAGTAGAGTGAGAGTGCTTGACATAGTTTTGAAAAGCTTTGGTATAAAATAGTATTGAAAAGACTCAGTTGGATAAAGAAGTTTTACAACATAAGAGTTGTTTAATGTCACGACCCGAAATCCCACCTTCGGGCCATGACGGCGTCTAACGTTGAAACCCGCTAGACAAGCCAACGTTTGAACTAAATAAAAATTCATTAACCACTAACACATATAAGATAACTAAAGCATCGATGGTCAACAGAATGAAGGTTAACAAATAGCCAAAAATAACATAGCAATTCCGAAGTAAAACCCATATACAAATCCCAGAACTGGTGTCACATACTCACGAACTGTCTAAGAGATTACTACAAACAAAAGGTCTGAAAATAAGTACATAGGACTGTCTTTGAAATACAAAGTAAGACAGAGCTGAAAGTGAATAGTAGAAGGTGACGTCAAGGCCCACGAACGTCTGCGGGTCTACCTCGATGTCTCCTGTGTGAACTGATGAGATGCTCTGACCGTCAGTGATCACCGAGTCCGGCTGCGTAGTCTGCACAACATAAATAAGTGAAGGTGTAGAATCAGTACAACCGACCCCATGTACTGAGTAAGTGTCGAGCCTAACCTCGGCGAAGTA
>ML297796.1:9791-19837 GCA_005239495.1 Nicotiana undulata
CCCCTTGTCCCATTTCCGCAGGTGCGATCCTTGGCTCGCAGGTGCGAGACCGCAGGTGCGGTCCTTGAGCCGCAGGTGCGAAAACACTGTAGACAGTGTGGTTCTTTTAAAATACGGGATTTAGTTCATTTTCATTATCTTCCTTCGTCCATTGTCGACCAAGGGAGCTTGGGAAAGGGCAAATTCACCTATCTACTGAAGAGGTAAGTAAATTCTACTCTAGAACTAGTTTAATACATGAATTACTAATTAAACTAGCTACTAAATTAGTGAAAATTTAGGGATTTGGGTAGTAACCTAGGAATTTCGGAAATTTAGAAAATTATACGTCAATGTGCTATGAAATCAAGTAAAAATCATATACTAATGATCCTTAGGCTATTGGGTGAGTGTTTCCTTCGAGAACTTTTGGAATCCGAGTGTGCGGGCCCGGGGGCGAATTTTGGGATTTCTTCAAGAATGATGAATTTACTAAATAAGTAGGAGAATTTCCATACTTTGAGCATGAATTTATATATTTGTATAACATTGGCTAGTTTCGAGTCCTTGGGTGTAAAGTTTGGAGTTTTGGGCGCGTTCTTGGTCCGAGAAGTACATTCGACACGAGGTGAGTCTCCTTTCTAACCTTGTAAGAGGGAATTGTCCCCATAGGTGATCTAAATGCTATGTGTTGTTGTTTGCGGGGGCTATGTACGCACAAAGTGACGGGAGTCCGTACGTAGCGGCTATTATTGATATGTCCGGGTAGTTAGACTCACATCATAACTTGTATTCTTTCCTGTAATGCATTATATATTATGAACTCATGTTATATGTAGTATCGTCTCCCTGAGATCTTATAGAAGTGGGTAATTGGAAGAAGTTGTTTATAGAAAGCAAATGTTGAGGGTTATTGTGTGTGCATGTGACCACTTCACAATTTATATTCCGCGAGCGAACTGTGACTTTCCCCCACTCTCATGGGAGAGGGTCGTACGCCACGACGGATTTAAAGACGCACTTATGGTTCGGGCCGTTCGACCCTCGGCAGTGCACAAGTATGATTATGGTAAAGTTGCACTTATGGTTCGGGCCGTTCGAGCCTCGACAGTGCACATATATGGTTATTTTATGGCTCAAACATGTTTTCCTTACCCCGTATGCGCATGCTAGATTGTTACTGATTTCACGGACATTGATTTGACAGATATTTGGGGAAAATGAAGTAGAAATTGTGTATTTACTTCCAGCACTTACTTGGATTTTGTTCCTTATATGTATTTGCTGTTCATTTCCCTTACATGCCTACCTCTTTCATCATATACTGTTGGACCTTAGTGAGTGTCAAGTCGACCTCTCATCACTACTTCTTCGAGATTAGACGAGATACTCACTGGGTACATATCTATTTATGTACTCATGCTACGCTTCTGTACTTAATTGTACAGGTTCTGAGGCTGGTGCATCTGGTTATCAGACCGGAGCTAGATTCTGATCATAGTTGGACCTGACTTCACGATGAGCTGGTTTCCCTGACGATCCTCGGCAGCACCCTGGAGTTTTATTTTGCTATATTCTCGTCTATTCCTTTCAGACAGTGGGACTGTATATATATTATATCTTGTATATCCTGTTAGTATGCCCGTATGACTTGTGACCCTAGTTCCTGGCACACACTTAGTAGTTATTATGGTTGATGGTATGTATCTATATAGGCCCGCGCCTCCTTATAGTTGTTTTTTATTTAAACTGGCTAATTACCCCTTTTGGTTAATGTTTTAAGTTTTAAAACTGGTTTATGATGAAATGTTTAATCAAATAAGGTGGAACCCTTAGTAATTGAGTGTTGGCTTGCCTGACCCCGCAGTTGGGCGCCATCACGACCTGAGTTAGGATTTTGGGTCGTGACAACATGGTATCAGAGCTCTAGGTTCACGTAGGTCTCACACGTCACGGGAAGACCTAGTAGAGTCCTGCGGATCGATACAGAGACGTCTGTATTTATCTTCTGGAGGCTATAGGGTGTTAAGAAATCTCTCTTTATTCATATTCTATCGTGCAGTCGATGGTTTAATAAAACTCATTCTTCTATTCTCTCACAGATGGTGAGGACACGTGCATCCGAGGTTCCAGACCCGGGAGATGCCACTACTCCCGCCGTCAGAGGCCGTGGCAGAGGCCGGGGGAGGGCACCAGCCCGAGGGCATCCCAGAGCTATTCCGGTTGCACCACCACCAGAGGATCCTATTGTAGAAGAGCAGGACAAGGTGCCTCCAGCAGATTCTGCTCCAGTGGATTTCATGACGGCGCCAGGCTTCCAGGAGGTCATGGGCCATATGATGAGATTTATGGACACCATGTCCTAGGCTGGTTTATTTCCAGCAGATCCAGCCACTTCTCAGGCGGGAGGGGGAGTCCAGACCCCTACTGCCCAGGCTGCAGGTGAGACAGCAACACTACATCATACCCCCGGTACACTACCCTTGGGTGGGGTTCATCCTGTAGCAGCACCGGAGCCCAGGCCAGCTGTGGACGGCGATCCGCAGAAGTTATTGGATAGATGGACTCGATCTCACCCTCCAGTCTTCGAGGGTAAGCGAGGCGAGGATGCCCAGGACTTCATTGACAGGTGTAGGGACAGACTGCACAATATGAGGATATTAGATTCTCATGGAGTGGATTTCACTACCTTCCAGTTAGAGGGTAGAGCTCGCAGGTGGTGACAGTCCTACATTCTCAGCAGGCCAGCAGATTCTCTTCTTGTCACTTGGGAGCAGTTCACTCGGATGTTCTTAGACAGATATATTCCACCCTTTGAGAGGGAAGAGCTACGGTATCAGTTTAAGCGACTAGAGCAAGGATAGATGTCCGTGACAGACCATGAGGCCAGATTTTCAGAGTTGTCTCGCCATGCACTCATGATACTACCTACTGATGCCGAGAGAGTGCGGAGATTTGTGGCTGGGTTGCATCCAGGTATTATGGCCACCATGGCCCGAGAGGTGGAGATGGGTACTCCTTATCAGCTCGTGGTAGAGATTGCTCGCAGGATCGAGGGGTATCGGTTGAGGAGCATGGAGCAGGGGTAACAGGACAAGAGGGATAGATTCTCCGGAGATTTCAGAGGAGCCCAAGCTAGGGGCAGATGTCAGTTTAGCAGTGGCTAGCCCAGCAGTCCTTCATGTTCAGCACCCCCACCACCTCCCCGAGGTGTTCCAGTGAGGCCTTAGTTCAGCGCCATGCCAGAGCGTTCCTACCGCCCTCCAGCTATTCAGAGTTCACCCGACGTGTATTCCAGTCATCAGGGATCCTCCAGTTCCTACTTCAGTACTATGCCAGAGGGTCCACATCGCTCTCCGGCCATTCAGGGTTCTTCTTCGAGGCACCAGGTTATGGTACCTGGAGGTTGTTACGAGTGTGGGGAGCCAGGTCATATGAGGAGGCATTGTCCCAGGTTTCGGGGCAAGGTAGTGCAGCATAGTTATCAGCCCATGGGTCCGGCACCAGCAGTCCGGCCAGCTAGAGGTGGAGGACAGGTCGGCAGGGGTCGTCCTAGAGGTGGAGGCCAGTCAGAGGGAGGCCAGTCAGCTCCTGTTCACTCTGGTGGTGCTCAGTCTTCAGGTGCTCTGACTAGATTCTATGCTATTCCGTCCAGATCAGATGCAGTGGCCTCAAACGCCGTGATCAAAGGTATTATCTCAGTATGTGGTAAAGAGGCTTTAGTATTATTTGATCCAGGATCCACCTATTCATATGTTTCAACATTATTTGCTCATTTTCTGGATGTTCCTCGTGAATCTTTGGTTTCTCATATATATGTGTCCACCCCTGTGGGCGATTCTATGGTGGTAGATCGGGTCTATCGGTCTTGTGTGATTACATTCTGTGGGCTCAAGACCAGAGCATAACTTCTGTTGCTCGACATGGTTGATTTTGAGGTTATTCTTGGCATGGATTGGCTATCTCCTTATCATGCCGTGCTAGATTGCCATGCCAAGACAATAACGTTAGCCATGCCTGAGTCGCCTAGGCTGGAGTGGAGAGGTTCCTCAGTTAGTGCAGCCAGCCAAGTTATTTCATTCTTGAAGGCTCGACATATGGTCGAGAGGGGTTGTCTGGCCTATCTTGCTTATGTTTGGGACACCACCGCCGAGTCTCCGACGATTGATTCAGTGCCAGTTGTTCGAGAGTTTGCTGATGTATTTCCTTCAGACCTTCCGGGCATGCCTCCGGATCGTGATATTGATTTTTGCATTGATGTAGCTCCAGGCACTCAGTCTATTTCCATTCCCCCGTACCTCATGGCTCCGAAGGAGCTGAAGGAGTTGAAGGAGCAGCTTGAGGAGTTGTTGGCGAAGGGGTTTATCAGACCGAGTGTATCGCCGTGGGGTGCTCCAGTTCTATTTGTGAAGAAGAAGGATGGGTCTATGCGGATGTGCATTGATTACCGCCAGTTGAACAAGGTCACCATTAAGAACAAGTATCCTTTTCCGCGCATCGATGATTTGTTTGACTAGTTGCAAGGGGCTAAGGTGTTTTCTAAGATTGATTTGAGATCGGGATATCATCAGTTGAAGATTCGGGCTTCATATGTTTCGAAGACCGCTTTTCGTACGAGATATGGCCATTATGAGTTCCTGGTGATGTCTTTTGGATTGACTAATGCCCCAGCAACATTCACGGACTTGATGAATAGGGTGTTCAGGCCATATATTGATTCCTTTGTCATTGTCTTCATAGATGACATCTTAATTTACTCACGTAGCCTGGGTGAGCACGAGCAGCATTTGAGAGTTGTGCTCCAGACTTTGCGGGAACAGAAGCTATATGCTAAGTTCTCCAAGTGTGAGTTCTGGTTGGATTCAGTGGCATTCTTGGGGCATGTGGTATCCGGAGAGGGTATCAAGATTGATCCTCATAAGATTGAGACACTTCAGAGTTGGCCGCGTACTACTTCAGCTACAGAGATCAGGAGTTGTTTGGGCCTAGCAGGCTATTATTGCCGATTTGTGGAGGGGTTTTCTTTGATTGCAGATCCATTGACTAGATTGACTCAGAAGAATGCCCCATTCCGATGGTCCGACGAGTGCGAGGCGAGCTTTCAGAAGCTCAAGGCGGCATTGACTTTAACACCAGTTCTAGTATTGCCTTTCAGTTTTGGGATGTATACAGTGTACTGTGACACTTCACGTGTTGGCTTGGGGTGTGTATTGATGCAGAATGGGAGATTTATTGCCTATGCTTCACACCAGTTGAAGGTTCATGAGAAGAATTACCCTGTGCAAAATTTGGAGTTGGCGGCGATTGTTCATGCTCTTAAGATTTGGAGGCACTACTTGTATGGAGTGTCCTGTGAGGTGTATACAGACCACCGAAGCTTGCAGCACTTGTTCAAATAGAGGGATCTTAATTTGAGGTAGCGCAGATGGATTGAGTTGTTAAAGGATTATGATATCACCATTCTTTATCATTCGGGCAAGGCAAATGTGGTAGCAGATGCCTTGAGCAGGAAGGAAGAGAGTATCGGTAGCTTGGCTTACATTGCAGCAGGGGAGAGACCTCTAGCCTTAGACATTCAATCCTTGGCTAATCGCCTAGTGAGGTTAGACCTTTCAGAGCCTCGTCGAGTTCTTGCACATGTGGTTGCTCAGTCTTCGTTATTGGGGGAGATTAAGGCTCGACAATATGATGATCCGTGTTTGGCAGAACTACGGGAGACAGTGAGTCAGGGCAGGGCCAAGGAGGTTACCATTGGCGAGGATGGTGTTCTGAGACTTAAGGGCCGCTTATGTGTTCCTAATGTTGATGGCCTGAGGGAGAGGATTCTAGGGGAGGCACACAGTTCTCGGTATTCTGTTCATCCTGGTGCTACGGAGATGTATCGTGATTTGAAGCAGCACTACTGGTGGAGACGGATGAAGAGGGACATTGTGGAGTATGTGACTAGGTGTCTTAATTGCCAGTAGGTGAAGTATGAGCACCAGAGGCCAGGAGGCCTACTTCAGCAGATGCCCATTCCTGAGTGAAAGTGGGAGCGCATCACCATGGACTTCGTGGTTGGGTTGCCTTAGACTTTGCGGAAGGTTGACACGGTTTGGTTCATTGTGGATAGATTGACCAAATCGGCGCATTTCATTCCAGTGGCTACTACATATACTTCTGAGAGGCTAGCCCAGATCTACATTCGGTAGATAGTCCGATTGCACGGTGTGCTGGTGTCCATTATATCAGATCGAGGTCCTCAGTTCACCTCGCACTTCTGGAGAGCATTGCACAGTGGGTTAGGCACCCAGATAGACCTCATCATAGCATTTCACCCTCAGACTGATGGCCAGTCGGAGCGTACAGTTCAGATATTGGAGGACATGCTCAAGGCATGTGTGATTGACTTTGGAGGTCGGTGGGACCAGTTCTTGCCTTTGGCCAAGTTTGCTTACAATAACAGTTATCAGTCCAGCATCGAGATGGCTCCATTTGAGGCTTTGTATGGTCGGCGATGTCATTCTCCTATCGGATGGTTTTAGCCTGGTGAGGCTAAGTTATATGGCACCGACCTGGTGAGGGATGCTCTGGAGAGGGTGGAGTTGATTCAAGAGAGGCTCCGCACAGCACAGTCCAGATAGAAGAGTTACGCGGATCAAAGGGCACGTGATGTGTCATTTATGGAGGGAGACAAGGTTCTGTTGAAGGTCTCGCAGACGAAGGGTATTATGAGTTTCGGGAAGAAAGGCAAGTTGAGCCCGTGGTTCATAGGTCCTTTCGAGGTGTTGAGGCGAGTTGGGGAGGTTGCTTATGAGTTAGCCTTACCTCCCAGCTTATCAGGAGTTCATCCGGTCTTTGATGTATCCATGCTCCGGAGGTACCACGCCGACTTCTCTCACGTGGTTGATTTCAGCACTATTCAGTTGGATGAGAGGTTGGGCTACCAGGAGGAGCCAGTTGCTATTGTTTATAGACATGATCGCCAGTTGAGATACAATAGAGTTTCTTCCGTAAAGGTCCAGTGGAGGGTCCAACTGGTGGAGGAGGCGACTTGGGAGTCTGAGGAGGACATGCAGAGAAGATATCCGCACTTATTCAACGCTTCAGATATGATTTTAGACCCATTCGAGGACGAACGTTTGTTTAAGAGGTGAAGAATGTAATGACCCGATCGGTCGTTTTATGTTATCAGACCCTGTTCCCCTAAATGAAACTTCCTATAGCGGCTTATGATGATTTATGACTTGCGGGGACGGGTGATTCGGGATTCAGAAGTGTTTAGAGCAGTATAGGAACACTTAGTTCCTTAAGGTTGGCCTTTTTGGCCAAGTTTGACTTCGGTCAACATTGTTAGCAAACGACCTCGGAATCGAGTTCCGACAGTTCCAGTAGCTTCGTATGATGATTTCGGACTTAGGCGTATGTTCGAAATGGGTTTTGGATGACCCGGGGACGTTTCGGCGCCTAATATCAAAATGAGAATTTCCCTAAGTTTGAAATTTGGTTTGGAATGTGTTTTTATGTTATCGAGGTCCGAATGGAATTCCAAGACTATGAATAGTTCTGTTATGTCATTTATGACTTGCCTGCAAAATTTGGTGTCATTCCGAGTACTATAGGTCGGTTTGGCGCATTGTTATCGAATTCAAGAACTTGAAGTTCTTAAGTTATGATTCTAGGGTTTTGGGATATGATTTTGAGTTTTAGCGTTGTTTTTAGTGTTCCGAAGGCTCGAGTGAGTCCGTACTATGATTTGGGACTTGTTGGTATATTTGGACGAGGGATCGGGTGGGCCCAGGTGCCTCTCGGGCACCAAACGGGGCTAAAAACCAGCTGATGTAACTGCTGGTGCACCTGATCTTGTATGATCGCAGGTGCGGTTGCCCAGTCGTAGGTGCGGGACCACTCATGCGGTCCCACGCATCGCAGGTGCGGCCCCAGGTGAGGTTGCCCCTTTTCGCAAGTGCGGAAGAACTTCCGCAGGAGCGGAGCCGCAGGTGCGGGCTCCACTCAGCAGGTGCGATATTGCCCCCCTTGTCCCATTTCTGCAGGTGCGAGACAACATGTGCGGTTCTTGAGCCGCAGGTGCGAAAACACTGTAGACAGTGTGGTTCTTTTAAAATACGAGATTTAGTTCATTTTCATTATCTTCCTTCCTCCATTGTCGACCTAGGGAGCTTGGGAAAGGGAAAATTCACCTATCTACTGAAGAGGTAAGTAAATTCTACTCTAGTACTAGTTTAATACATGAATTACGAATTAAACTAGCTACTAAATTAGTGAAAATTTAAGGCTTTGGGTAGTAACCTAGGAATTTCGAAAACTTAGAATACGTCAACGTGCTATGAAATCAAGTAAAAATCATATATTAATGATCCTTAGGCTATGGGTGAGTGTTTCCTTCGAGAATTTTTGGAATCCGTGTGCGGGCCCGGGGGCGAATTTTGGGATTTCTTTCAAGAATGATGAATTTACTAAATAAGTAGGAGAATTTCCATACTTTGAGCATGAATTTATACATTTATATAACATTGGCTAGTTTCGAGTCCTTGGGTGTAGAGTTTGGAGTTTTGGGCGCGTTCTTGGTCCGAGAAGTTGATTCGACACGAGGTGAGTCTCCTTTCTAACCTTGTAAAAGGGAATTTTCCCCATAGGTGATCTAAATTCTATGTGTTGTTGTTTGCGGGGCTACGTACACACAAAGTGACGGGAGTCCGTACGTAGAGACTATTATTGATATG
Source organism: Nicotiana undulata (assembly GCA_005239495.1). Classification (NCBI taxonomy): domain Eukaryota; kingdom Viridiplantae; phylum Streptophyta; class Magnoliopsida; order Solanales; family Solanaceae; genus Nicotiana; species Nicotiana undulata. The sequence goes on from ML297796.1 coordinate 18,494, forward strand.
TCTAGGTTGTTAGACTCACATCATGACTTGTATTTTTTCCTGTAATGCATTATATGTTATGAATTCATGTTATATGTAGTATCGTCTCCCTGAGATCTTATAGAAATGGGTAATTGGAAGAAGTTGTTTATAGAAAGCAAATGTTGAGGGTTATTGTGTGTGCATATGACCGCTTCGCAATTTATATTCCGCGAGCGGAGTGTGACTTTCCCTCACTCTCATGGAAGCGGGTTGTACGCCACAGCGAATTTAAAAACGCACTTATGGTTCGGGCCGTTCGACCCTCGGCAGTGCGCAGGTATGATTATGGTAAAGTTGCACTTATGGTTCGGGCCGTTCGACCCTCGGCAGTGCACATATATGGTTATTTTATGGCTCAAACCTGTTGTCCTTACCTCGTATGCGCATGCTAGATTGTTACTGATTTCACGGACATTGATTTGACAGATATTTGGGGAAAATGAAGTAGAAATTGTGTATTTACTTCCAGCACTTACTTGGAATTTATTCCTTATATGTATTTGCTGTTCATTTCCCTTACATGCCTACCGCTTTCATCATATACTATTGGACCTTAGTGAGTGTCAATTCGACCTCTCATTACTACTTCTTCGAGATTAGACTGGATACTCACTGGGTACTTATCTATTTATGTACTCATGCTACACTTCTGTACTTAATTGTACAGGTTCTGAGGCTGGTGCATCTGGTTATCAGACCGAAGCTAGATTCTGATCATAGTTGGACCTGACTTCACTATGAGTTGCTTTCCCTGACGATCCTCGGCAGCACCCTGGAGTTTTCTTTTGCTATATTCCCGTCTATTCCTTTCAGACAGTGGGACTGTATATATATTATATCTTGTATATCCTGTTAGTATGCCCCTATGACTTGTGACCCTAGTTCCTGGCACACACGTAGTAGTTATTATGGTTGATGGTATGTGTCACGACCCCAAATCCTAACAGGCCGTGATGGCACCTATCGTGGAACTAGGCTAGCCGACCATCACTTTACTATTCTTTTGTTCAATCATAACAGTTCACAATTAGATAATCAGCAAGCAACCATAGCATAAATAATATAAATAAGTCTTAGCGTCCCCATAATATTCTAAATCACCTCCCAAGAACTGGAGTCAATAGTCATGAGCATCTACGAATAAATAAATCTAACTCTGCTAAAACTATAATGTATATCTATGAATCAAATGCTAAAGCTAAACAAGGAAGGGAAATGGAGAAGCTGTGGACGCTGGACAACTACCTCGAAATCCCGTGAACTTCTGCTATCGAACCTGCGTCAGCTACTGCTGAGAGCTGGTACCTGGATCTGTGCACAGAG
>MDKH01173330.1:0-101239 GCA_005239495.1 Nicotiana undulata
CATGTCTAAAATCAATACCCGATAATTATGGACTAGTACCATACAAGATACCATATGACCACACTAGTATAATATATGAAGTATATATAAAGTATATTAAAAATAGGTAGAATTTTTAGTAATTCGAGATAAGTTTTAAATTATGCGTGTAATTAATTAATTATCGAGTAACGAGACATTACCTAATTACCTAATAAGTAGGTAAATATTTATAATTCCACCCCCACTCCCCACGTGGCAGCTAGCCACATGCTTAAGTTGTGACTCATAGTAGATCTTAATTAGGTGGCAACCTAATGTACTAATGAAGAGACACTTCACTATTGAATACAAGACTTGAAAAGTAATTGCTAAGTACACTTTGAATAATAAGACTCCATATCAGAATAGTTCATATATTAAATTCAACCATACATAATGTTCTGTTAGAATATTGTAAGTGAGCTCTGCACCTTAGCCAACATTGCTTAGAAAAATCCTACAAAGTTCCTTCATAACAAAACTGAAATATAATTCTTGCTTCCTCATTTACAATAATAGCAGAACGATGAGCTCCATCCGTACAGAGGCTTCCAACGAAATTCTTGCAAACAATTCCAACGAGAATTGTTAAAACCGTAGCAACGTAAAATTCTGCGGTTCTAAAGGAGTACGGTGCAATCTTTTCCAAGAATATTATACGAATTTTTCCTACTCCAGTTACGAGTCCTCAGGTGTAAAGTTCGGAGTTGCGGGCGCGTTCTTGGTCCGAGAGGTAGATTCGACACGAGGTGAGTCTCCTTTCTAACCTTGTAAGAGGGAATTGTCCCCATAGGTGTTCTATATGCTGTGTGTGATTGTTTTGGGGGCTACGTGCGTACAAAGTGACGAGAGTCCGTACATAGCGACTATTATGCTATTTCGGGTAGTTTTAGGGATCACAAGCATATTTTATGTGACGTATAGGTTTCCTTAGCGTACTTTGAGTTGCTTATTATCATGGAATTTGTATGGAAATGGGGAAAGTTGTATTGAATTCCTAGTTGATTAATCCTTGTTACAAAGTATAGCCCCTACTGAGCTTATTGACAAATTCGGTATATATATGTTTATATAAGAGTCAACACTCGAGTCGCAGGTATGATTCGCGATCGAGGGAAGCTTTATGGTAATTCGGTATAAATGTGTCAGCACCCGAGTCGCAGGTATGATTCGCGAGCAGGGGAAGCTTTATGACTATTCAGTGATTAGATATTCCTTCGACTCTGGCCAATTGTCTTATCCTTGTGTACGCATGACTATTGGTACTGTTTTATTGATATTTGCTTGACAGATATTTGGGGAAAAGGAAAGTGTACATTGTTGTTTACTTTCAGTATTTACTTGGATTTTTGTACTTGATACGTATTTGCTGGTCACTGTCTTACATGTCTACTGTATTTCATTACATCCTGTCATATATTATACTGTTAGACCTTAGTGAGTGTCAAATCAACCTCTCGTCACTACTTCTTCGAAATTAGACGGGATACTCACTGGGTACATATTTATTTATATACTCATGCTGCACTTCTGTACTTAACTGTACAGGATCTGAGGCTGGTGCATCTGGTTATCATACCGGAGCTAGATATTGACTGTAGCGGACCTGACTTCACGGTGAGCTGCTTCTCCTAACGATCCTCAACAACACCATGGAGCTTCTTTTGCTTATGTTCCCGTCTATTTGTTTCAGGCAGTGAGATTGTATATTCTACCTTTTGTATATCGAGTTAGTATGCCCGTGATACTCGTGACACTAGTTCCTGGCACACACGTAACATTTGTGTAGATTATGTCCGTACATGTATGCATATTTTGGGCTCACACCTCATTATGACTGTTTTGTTTAAAACTGGCTAGTTACCCTTAATCGGTAAATAATCTAAGCTTTGTAACTTAGTATATATATTGATATGTTTAAGGCAAATCAGAAGGAACCGTAGTAGTTTAAAGGTTGGCTTGCCTGACCCCTCTGTTGGGCGCCATCACGACCTGAGTTAGGATTTTTGGTCGTGACAACGTGGTATCAAAGCTCTAGGTTCACGTAAGTCTCATGAGTTACGGGCAGGCCCAGTAGAGTCTTATGGATCGGTACGAAGACGTCTGTACTTATCTTTAGGAGGCTATAGGGTATTAGGAAACCTCTCTTTATTCATATTCTATCGTGCAATCGATGATGTACTCAAACACATTCTTCTATTCTCTCACAGATGGTGAGAAAGCGCGCATCCGATGTTCCTGATCCGGGACCTGCCGCTACCCCCGCCGCCCGAGGTCGTGGTAGAGGCAGGGGGAGGGCACCAACCCGAGGTAGGGGACGAGGGCATCCCAGAGCTATTCCAGTTGCACCACCAGAGGACCCTATCATAGAGGAGCAGGACGAGGTGCCTCCAGTAGCTCCTGCTCGACTGGACTTCATGACGGCGCCAGCTTTCAGAAGGTCATGGGCCGTATGATGAGATTCATGGACACCATGTCCCAGGCTGGTTTATTTCCAGCAGATCATGCCACTTCACATACGGGAGGGGGAGTCCAGACCCCTACCGCCCAGGCCGCAGGACAGGCAGCAGCAGTACATCATACCTCTGGTACATCGCCCGTGGGTGGGGTCCAGCCTGTAGCAGCAACACCTGAGCCTAGACCAGCTGCGGATGGCGATTAGTAGAAGATGTTGGACAGATGGACTCGATTGTGCCCTCCAGTCTTCGAGGGTGAGCAAGGCGAGGATGACCAAGACTTCATTGATAGGTGCAGTGACAGACTGCACAACATAAGGATCCTAGCGTCCCATGGAGTGGATTTCACCATATTTCAGTTAGAGGGCAGAGCTCGCAGGTGGTGGCAGTCTTATATTCTCAACAGGCCAACAAATTCTCCTTCTGTCACTTGGGAGCAGTTCACGCAGATGTTCTTGGACAGGTATATTCAACCCTCTGAGAGGGAAGGGCTGCGGCGTCAGTTTGAGCATCTAGAGCAGGGGCAGATGTCAGTGACAGATTATGAGGCCATATTTTCAAAGCTGTCACGCCATGCACTTATGATACTATCTACCGATGCTGAGAGAGTGCAGAGATTCGTGGCTGGGTTGCATCCAGGTATTATAGACACCATGGCTCGAGAGGTGGAGATGGGTACTCCTTATCAACTCGTGGTAGAGATTGCCCGCAGGATCGAGGGTTATCGGTCAGGGAGCAGGGAGCAGGGAGCAGGGAGCAGGGAGCAGGGTCAGCAGGACAAGAGGGCTAGGTTCTTCGGAGATTATAGAGAGGCCCCAGTTAGGAGCAGAAGTCAATTTGGAGGTGGTCAGCCCAACAGGCCTTCATATTCAGCACCTCCACCACCTCCCCGAGATGTTCCAGTGAGGCCTCAGTTCAGCGCCATACCAGAGCGCTCCTACCGTCCTCCAGTCGCCAGAGATCCTCCAGTTCTTATTTCAGTGCTATGCCAGAAGTTTCACATCGCTCTCTGGCCATTCAAGATTCTTCTTCTTCGGGACATCAGGATATGCCACCTGTGAGATGTTACGAGTGCGGGGATTTAGGGCATGTGAGGAGGGCTTGTCCCAGGTTTCAGGGTAAAACAGTGCAGCAGGGTTATCGGCCTATGAGTTCAGCTCCAGTAGTCCGTCCACCTAGAGGTGGAGGACAGGGCAATAGGGGTCGTCCCATAGGGGGAGGCCAGTCAGGGGGAGGTCAGTCAGCTCCTGTTCACTCTGGGGGAGCTCAGTCTTCAGGTACGATTCTAGACCCGTTCGAGGACGAACGTTTGTTTAAGAGGTGGAGATTGTAACAACCCGACCGGTCGTTATGCGTATTAGGACCCCGTTCCCCTACCTCGAGACTTCCCATAGCGGCTTCTTATGATTTATGACTTGCTTGCAAAGTTTGGTGTCATTCCGAGTAGTATAGGTCGGTCCGGTGCATTGTTATAGAAATCAAGAACTTGAAATTCTTAAGTTATGATTCTAAGTGGGGGAGGATCTAAAGACCCGTAAAAATTTAATGTCTAAAATCAATACACGATAATTATGGACTAGTACCATACAAGATACCATATGACCACGTTAGTATAATATATGAAGTATATATAAAGTATATTAAAAACAGGTAGAATTTTGAGTAATTCGAGATAAGTTTTAAATTATGCGGGTAATTAATTAATTACCGGGTAACGAGATATTACCTAATTACCTAATAAGTGGGTAAATATTTATAATCCCACCCCACTCCCCATGTGGTAGCTAGCCACATGCTTAAGTTGTGACTCATAGTAGATCTTAATTAGGTTGCAACCTAATGTACTAATGAAGAGACACTTCACAATTGAATACAAGACTTGAAAAGTAATTGCTAAGTACACTTTGAATAATAAGACTCCATATCAGAATAGTTCATATATTAAATTCAACCATTCATAATGTTCTGTTAGCAATTCGTAAGTGAGCTCTACACCTTAGCCAACATTGCTTAGAAAAATCCTACAAAGTTCCTTCATAACAAAACTGAAATATAAGTCTTGCTTCCTCATTTACAATAATAGCAGAACGATGAGATCCATCCGTACAGAGGCTTCCAACGAAATTCTTGCAAAACAATTCCAACGAGAATTGTTAAAACCGTAGCAACGTAAAATTTTGCGGTTCTAAAGGAGTACGGTGCAATATTTTCCAAGAATATTATACGAATTTTTCCTACTCCAGTTACGAGTCCTCAGGTGTAGAGTTCGGAGTTGCGGGCGCGTTCTTGGTCCGAGAGGTAGATTCGACACGAGGTGAGTCTCCTTTATAACCTTGTAAGAGGGAATTGTCCCCATAGCTGTTTTATATGCTGTGTGTGATTGTTTCGGGGGCTACGTGCGTACAAAGTGATGAGAGTCCGTACATAGCGACTATTATGCTATGTCAGGTAGTTTTAGGGCTCACAAGCATATTTTATGTGACGTATATGTATCCTTAGCGTACTTTGAGTTGCTTATTATCATGGAATTTGTATGGAAATGGGGAAAGTTGTATTGAATTCCCAGTTGATTAATCCTTGTTACAAAGTATAGCCCCTACTGAGCTTATTGACAAATTCGGTATATATATGTTTATATAAGAGTCAGCACTCGAGTCGCAGGTATGATTCACGATCGAGGGAAGCAGTATGGTAATTCAGTATAAGTGTGTCAGCACTCGAGTCACAGGTATGATTCGCGATCGAGGGAAGCTTTATGGTAATTCGGTATAAATGTGTCAGCACCCGAGTCGCAGGTATGATTCGCGAGCGGGGGAAGCTTTATGACTATTCAGTGATTAGATATTCCTTCGACTCTGGCCAATTGTCTTATCCTTGTGTGCGCATGACTATTTGGTACTGTTTTATTGATATTGGCTTGACAGATATTTGGGGAAAAAGAAAGTGTACATTGTTGTTTACTTTCAGTAGTTACTTGGATTTTTGTACTTGATACGTATTTGCTGCTCACTGTCTTACATGTCTCCTGTATTTCGTTACATTTTGTCATATATTATACTGTTTGACCTTAGTGAGTGTCAAGTCAACCTCTCGTCACTACTTCTTCGAAATTAGACGGGATACTCACTGGGTACATATTTATTTATGTACTCATGCTGCACTTCTGTACTTAACTGTACAGGATCTGAGGCTGGTTCATCTGGTTATCAGACCGGAGCTAGATATTGACTGTAGCGGACCTGACTTCACGGTGAGCTGCTTCTCCTAACAGTCCTCAGCAGCACCATGGAGTTTCTTTTGCTTATGTTCCCGTCTATTTGTTTCAGACAGTGGGATTGTATATTCTACCTTTTGTATATCTAGTTAGTATGCCCGTGATACTCGTGACACTAGTTCCTGGCACACACGTAGTATTTGTGTAGATTATGTCCGTACATATATGCATATTTTGGGCTCACACCTTATTATGACTGTTTTGTTTAAAACTGGTTAGTTACCCTTAATCGGTCAATATTCTAAGCTTTGTAACTTGGTATATATATTGATATGTTTAAGGCAAATGAGAAGGAACCGTAGTAGTTTAAAGGTTGTCTTGCCTGACCCCCCTCTTGGGCGCCATCACGACCTAAGTTAGGATTTTGGGTCGTGACATAATGGTTCAATAAAAACTACATTTGAAGTTCATTTTCTTGGTGTGGTGTCATTTTGTGCTTGATGAAACGACGATGACGCATAAAAAACAAGCGCAACATAGTCTAAACTTATCTAAAACTCACCCAAGCCCTCGGGGCTCCAAACCAAACATGCACGCAAGTCTAAAAGCATCATACGGACTTGCTCGTGCGATCAAATCATAAACATAGCATCAAAACTACGAATTCAACCTCAAAACTCATGATTTTCTCAAGAACTCTTAATTAATTTTTTTTTAACTTTTCAACTGGATGCCCGAATTACATCTAATCAACTCCGATTCTCATGAAACTTCACAAATAGGACTTAAACAACATAACGAACTTGTTTCAGGCTACAGAACTAAAATACGAGCCTGATATCATAAATTTCACATATTATTCCATTTCTTTATTTCTTGAATTAACTAGTACAACAATTTTCTTCAAATGTTTTTTTCTCTAAGGCTAGGGACCTCAGAATTCAATTTCGGGCGTACGACCAAGTCCCATATTTTAATGCGGACCTCCCGGGATCATCGAAACTTAGATCCGGGTCCGTTTACTCAAAATATTGACCAAAGTCAACTAAAACCAAATTTTAACTCTAGAATTTTCTATTTCTCGTATTTTCACATAAAAGCTTTCCGGATTCACGTCCGGACTGCGCACACAATTTGAGATAATCAAAATTAGTCTTTTGAAGGTCTAGGAGCTTGGAATGGAGTCTTAATTAATAAGATGACCCTTTGGGTCATCACAATCTCTCCCTCTTAGACAAACGTTCGTCCTCGAACGAACATGGAAGTATACTTGGTTTAGTAATTAATTTTGGAGTTAACTACTCCGCCTATTCGTCTCGGACTCCCAAGAAGTTGCCTCAACAGGATGATCTCTCTATTGCACCCGAATTGGAGGAAATTCCTTTATTTTTAGGAAATAATAATGAATAGGGAATACTATTTACCCGTTGGAGAATATTGGATGATCGCTTAGGAATCGTCGATTGAGGCTCATGATATCCATCATTTGAAAATGTGAAAGAAGGTCATAAAGAGTCCATTCCGGGGAAAAATGTAAATTTTGCTTTGAGGAATTCAATAATCGAACATCCGCCAACCGACTCCACGAGTATTTGTGATACCAAGAAAATGAGGACTTAAAGTCGATCGACGTAATTGAAAATATGGTTGAACTTGATTCCAGTCCGGGAAAAATAAAGGATACAAAAATTTCGGGAAGAATTGAATCTCGAAGGTTTGACAGCCAATGTTCATGCATCAAAGATTTGGAGGCACTATCTCCATGGTGTGCCGAGTGAGGTTTTCACTGACCCTTGCGGTCTTCGATACTCATTCAAGCAAAAGAATCTCAATTTGGGACAGAGGAGATGGTTGGAGTTATTGAAAGATTATGACATCACATTCCAAGCATTTCTCACATTCAAAAGAGCTTACGAGGAGGAGGAACATAAGTTACACCATTTACAATTTGAAAGGAATAATAAGGCAAATATGTCACGACCCAAAACCTATGGGTTGTGATGGCGCCGGACACCACTGTCAGGCAAGCCGACCCCTTCATCAGTTGGAACACTTTCCTGTTTAACATTTTAGAATCGAAGCCTCTTCTTGCATTTTCATTATTTAAATAAATAAATTTCGTAATTTAAATACGGCAAGAAACCAACTTAATACAAAAAAAGAAAAGAAATACCAAGACATCCCCAGAACCCGGTGACACAAGTCCATGAGCAATTTCTAAGAATTTATACAATTATACAACGCTTGTCCGAAAAACAAATTGGACAAAGGCAATAAATATAAAATGTAAGTACACAGAATGGAGACTTCGGAAGCTGTGGAACGCCTCTGGATGAATGCAGCCCGTATAAGTCCCTAAATCGATCACTGTACTATAAAGGTACCTGTGCAACACAATGCAAAGAAAGTGTAGCATGAGTACATACACATATATGTACCTAGTGAGTATCCCGTCTAATCTCGAAGAAGTAGTGACGAGAGGTCGACTTGACACTCACTAAGGTCCAACATTATGATATAACAATGATAAAACGAATAAAAGCGGAAGACATGTAAGACAGTGAGTAGCAATTATATATAAAGCACAGAAATTCAAGTAAATACTGGAACGATAACAATGGCCACTTTCTTTTCCCCAAATATCCAATACAAGTCAATAACCATGAAACAATGCCAAATAATCATGCGCACACAGGAATAAGACAACCGGACGGAGTCAAAAGGAAAAATAGCTATGCACTGTCGGGGATCGACCGGCCCGTCCCAAAAGTGCATGCTTACCATAGTCATGTCTGCGCACTGCCGAGGATCGAACGACCCGAACCATAAGTGCGTCTTTCAATGTAACCATATCATAACATAGTACAACTTCGTCCATGCACTGCCGGGGATCGACCGGCCCGTAACAAAAGTGCATTCTCAATTATATCATCTCTGTGAACTACCGAGGATCGATCGGCCCGTCCCAAAAGTGCACCTTCCAATCCGCCGTGGCATACGGCTCGCTCCCATGAGAGTGGGGGAAATCACACATCGCTCGCGGAATGTAAATTGCGAAGCGGCCGCATGCACACACAATAACATATAAAACTTACTTTCCATAACCAATTCCTTTCAATTCAACAATTTCCATAAAATCTCAGAGAAAAGCATTATCACGCAAAATCATGAGTTCATAGCATATATGTCATTTGCAAGAAAGAGTATAAGGCATGCTGTGGCCCTAAAATCTCACGACATGGCACATATCTTTTTTTTTATATTGCTTTCCGTAAAATAATTTCTTTTCTATTATTTAAATTCCATAAATGTCAGAAGAACAAAAACTACACATATAATCAGGGCTCATAACATATAGTTCATTACGAGTAGAAAGCAGAGCATGATGTAGGACCTAACTACCCGGACATAGCAATAATAGCCGCTACGCACAGACTCTCGTCACTTGGTGCGTACGTAGCCCCCACAAACAATTACACACATCACATAGAACACCTATGGTAACAATTCTCTCTTACAAGGTTAGAAGGGAGACTTACCTCGCTTCGAAGATCCATACCCGGCTTCCAAGCCTCTACGACGACTCCAATGGATGCGCAACGCCCCCAAACTATCCAAATAACGATAATTCAATGAACGTATACTCTAATATTTGCTAAAAATTCAGATTATATAATTTCCCAACTCCGCTCAAGGAATTGACCAAAATGCCCTCGGGCCCACGTGCCCGGATTCTGAAATTTCTCGAAGATAGATTCTACCCATAACTTTGCTACCTAAAATATACAATTTGTTACAATTTTCATGCTCAAATTCATTGCTAAAATCAAATTTTATTAATTCTAGGTTTTCTTCCAAAAATCCCAATTTTCCCACAATTTTTCATGTTTAATCTCATGTATAAACCTTGAATTAACTTGGGAATGAGAAGGAACCACTTACCTCTTGAGGCTTGATGAAAATCACCCTTTGAAATCCTCCAAAATCGCCCCAACCAAGTGAAGAAATGAAGAAAAATGAGCTAAACCTGCTAAAATATCATTCTGCCCAGGTATTTACTCATCGCGATCGCGGAGAATAATTTTCCAGCCCAAAATTTGCTCTTCGCGATCGCGGCGAACAATTGCCCAGCCTGCCCGGACAGCCTCCAGTATAATAATCATAACGTTTTTCACACAACTCCAAATGACAAATGGTTAAATGTTATGAAAACTAGACTCAAAGATCTACACCTTCTATGTGTTGGTCATCTCCCAATTCCTTATAGATTTCTAGATATAATCTGGCAAAGTCAGCCCATGTGCAACACAACTTTCTTTTTCATCTTCCCGGACACCCTGTAGTGTAACAGACATATCTCTTTGTAAACAAATCCAAATCATGAACGGTTTACCTTTCTAGAAACTAGACAAAAGGGTCTACAACTTTCATTTTATACCATCTCAAAATTCCTTATAGATTGTGAACTTTGAAATTTCTAACTTTCACATCCGATGCCGAAACCTATCAAATCACGTTCGATTGACCCCAAATTTTGCATACAAGTCACATTCGACATTACGCACCTGCTCCAACTTTTGGAATCGCATTCCGACCCCGATATCAAAATTTCCACTTCCGGTCGGATTTTCTCAAAACCCTTCAAATTTCTATATTTAGCCAAATGACTTCAAAATGACCTACGGACATCCGAATTCACTTTCGATCGCGCTCCAACTTCAGAATCACCATACGAAGCTATTCCCAGACTCGGAATCCCAAACGGACATCTATAACACTAAAATGCCTTGCAACCCAAATTTATGAAATTCTTCTAAAATACTAACTTCCACAATACACGCCGAAACGCTCATGGGTCATCCAAAACCCGTTCCGGACATACGCCCAAGTCCGAAATCATCATACGAACCTGTTGGAATTTTCAGATCCACATTCCGAGGTCGTTTACTCAAAATTCCAGTCTTACTCAATTTCTTCAACTTAAGGCTTCTGAAATGAGAATTTTCCTTTCAATTTAACTCCGAACCTCCTGAATTTCAACTCTGACCATACACACAAGTCATAATACCCGAAATGAAGTTGTTCATGACTCCCAACTGCTGAACGACGCGCTAGAGCTCATAACGACCGATCGGGTCGTTACAGAATAATATTCCTCACATGAAACCGAGAAGTGCAGTTAGAGTTCGGCTTGATCATCAACATATCATTCTCACCGTTCATGTTTATAAGCTTGATTCCAAATTAGGTGGAAATTTTTTCTATTTCTCAAGAGACGAGACAATTGGTAAAATTAGTTTATGTCGTGCCATGTCGTTAAATGTAGTGCTTGGTGGTAGCGACCCATTATTTCTCAAATTATTAGTCGTTCTGACCATTAGAATTGTTTAGTGTAAGGATTATTTTATCATTATTTTCTTATAATTCTATTATTGCTGTTATCCTTATTATTATTATTACCAAATATTTTATTATAAATGTTATTTTATTCTTTTTTTATTATAAATGTTATTTTATTCTTTTTTTTTTCTTATTTTAAAGAAAACATTTTTTTTGTTTTTTTTTTGAAATGGAGTTCGCATTTGCGAACTCTGGTTCGCATTTGCGAACTCTGGTTCGCGTTTGCGAACTCTGGAGTTCCTCGGGGAGGTTCGCATTTGCGAACTGGGTATCGCAATTGCGATACCTGAGGGTCTTTAAGGGGTTGTGACGGTTCATTTGTAGAAAAAAACTGAAAAATCTAGTTTGGGACTCAAGGAACAAGATGATTTAATTCTTCCCAACCTCACAACTCTCAATTTCTCACTTTCAAGTGCAACAATCAGGTAAAATTGCTAAATCCTTGCATTTTCTTCTTCTTCTTCTTCTTCTTCTTCTTCTTCTCTTTCAATTATTTTCTCGAAAACCTAGGGCTTGGAATAATTTTAAGTTTTCTGGGCACAGAGTGTTAAAAGTCATATATTTCTTATTGTTGTTTGCTGGGCGAGGGTGGTTGAGAGTGTTAATCCAACAATGGGTTGGAAATTTGAGAAATATCTTAGTGACATTGTTGTTTAGAAACATGGCTAACATTTTGGGTCTAGATTTCAGAATTTCTTAGTATGGTTTCAACTGTCCAATCACTCCTTTGATATCCAAGTTCATTTTGCAACATATTTCATGGCTATACTCTGTTTTCATTTCAATGATTTGTTTTGCAGGCCTACATATTGAGAATGAGTTCCGACTCCACTGAATCCTTGCCCGGAAGTCCCATGGAACTTGAGGACAACTACGACCAACACAGATTCTTATCACGAGGGTAACAAGAACGGTATTACAATGAGTTAATCACAAAGAAGTTGCTCCCGAAGAGTGGAATAGTGATGGATATTGTTGAGCAACGTTTGCCTGAGTTATACCAAAAGCTTGTTGCTATGGGATGAATTTGTTTCGCCCCTCCGCCTTGCAGGGCAAATGAGCAGTGGGTGAGGGAGTTCTATGCGAATATCCCTGCCATAAACATGAAAAATCCGAAGATGTGGATTCGAGGAAAGATGGTACATTTCGGGGTAGAACCTATGAACAACATCTACCACCTCCCTGACCACGACATGGACCGTTCCATGAGAAAGATAAGCTCTCAGGGGATTGGTTGGCTTCCAAGCTATGCCCGAGTGTGAGTGTCCCTTGGGCATTGGATAAGAAATCCATCACTTCCCAAGAGTTCACCGCTGAAACCAAGATATGGCTAGCTAATATGTGCAGCCGTATCTCTCCAGCGTCCAACATATGGAATGTGCCTATACTGAGAGCCTTGATAGTAGCTTGTATCATTGACGACACCCCACTCAACGTTGGCGACATCGTTGTCAGTGAGTTAAAGGAGTACCTTCGTATGGGTGGTACGTCACTTATATTCCCATCTCTTATTACTGAATTATGCTAGGTGGCTGGGATAGAGGAGGATCCAGGGGATAGCTGGGTAGAGCAGGGTAAGCCTATACACCCCTTGAAGAAGAGAGGAGAGGGTGGAGCTGTAAAAAGCAAGAAGAGAAAAGTGGGATTGACTCCTCAGGCTGAGCAGGTTAGTCAGCCTTCTCCCTCCACTGGTGGCCCATTTGCTGTGATTTCTGAGGAGATGAGGCAAGTTCGTGAGCTGGTATCTCGACTTCCACAGGGATCGGGAGAAACATCTGAGGGGCCCTCTGCATATATTTCACAGAAAGACTTCAATAAATACCTTGAGGATCAGAAGAAACAGGGGGCTCATTTGAAGCAGCTGGAGAAGGCGTACGCAGATTTGGCCACGACACATGGTGGCTTGAGTACTTCTCATGCCAAGCTGGAAGGTGCACACGCCCGGATGAAGAAAAGGTAGAGGGAGAGAGATACATTCTTAATTCGCATGTGGAAGGGTGTGAAGGGGATTTTTAAGGTGTTGAAGCCCCAGGAGCTATTGCCATCGACTGAGCCGGAGGAAGAGGATGATATTCTAGCTCCTTGGTCCGAGAAGGAGAGAGAGGAGAGGGTGACAGATTCTGATAGTGAGGGGAGTACATGATGCAGTATTCAGGGGGCACCGTTCATCATTTTCACTTTACTTGTTAGATTTCAGGTAGAGGTGGCCTCTTTGAATAACTGTTATTTGGGATGTCATTATTTTTTTACTTTCCGGTAGATTGGTGTTGGGATTTGGTTCTTGTGTTCCTGTGACAACTCAGTTTGTCTTTTTATCTTTTAGGTGAATTGGTATTCTGTTTATCATCTTAATTATTACATTTCTATTATGTGACACTGCTTGGTTCTCGTGTGGATGATTATGTTGAAATTATGCAGGGTATGTTTTATTTTGAGCGGTGATATCCTTGATCACCAGTTAATCTTTTCTCTTTGTTCTATCTCTCCTTGATGATAAATAGTTTCGTGGCTTTCTTTCAGAGATTTGGTCTTGTAGTGTGGGCATAATGTTTTTGATTTAGAAGGAATGGAAGGTGTACATTGAGGTTGTGCCCATAGGCTGACTTGTTGGCTTGTTTGGTGCCAACATGATTTACTTCCATTTGGACTTGTGGTTTGTTTTGAAAGAAAGAAATGGCTGAAGCAGGGACTATTATCACACAATATCCCGTATGAATTCTTGCTCTTATATTCACAAAATAGTTTCTCAGGTTATATGTGGTTCCCTTTTGAGATTCACAGATCCCAATTAGGCCTTGAGTTTTGTTTTCTACTTGAGTTTCCACGTGCCATGAGTGGAAGTTTTCTTGCATCCTCTGTGGTTTAGGACTAGTGTTGTGGGTGAACCTGGTCTATCGGTCCGCGGGAGAAAAGCACGCATTCCCGCCCTTTACGAGAAAGTAGAAGAGTTCTATCAGTATTCGAGATAACAAGAACCGCATGATAGAGTAGAAGAAATTTCACGACCTAGAATCCTAATCCGGGTCGTGATGGCACCCAACAACGGGGTTAGACAAGCCAACATAAATTTCACTAAGTGTTTCTTTTTACTTGATTCACTTATATACCCATTTACCGAATTTAACAAGTTAAATCATGATATCGAAAGATAATAACTTAGTGGTAGATAAAAAATCTATAAAGAAGCGTGAGCCAACAGACAAGCATATAAATATATACAGCCCAAAATCCCAAAATAACCACTACGTGTGTGCCAGGAAGTAGTGTCACGAGTGTCACGGGCATACTAACATGATAACCAAAACATAGAATGTACAATCCCACTGTCTGAATAAATATACGGGAAACAAAAGTAAATGAAACTACATGGTGCTGCTGGGGAATCACCAGAAGAAGCAGCTCACCGTGAAGTCAGATCCGCTATGGTAAATATCTACCTCCGGTCTGATAACCAGAAACACCGGCCTCAGAACCTGTACAATTAAGTACAGAAGTGCAGTATGAGTACATATTAAATAAATATGTACCTAGCCAGTATCCTGTCTAATTTCGAAGAAGTAGTGACGAGAGTTCGACTCGACACTCACTAAGGTCCAACAGTATAATATGCGACAAGATATAACGAAAAGCAGTAGGCATGTAAGACAGTAAGCAGCAGTTACGTATAAAGCACAGGAATCCAAGTAAATACTGGGACAAATAACAATGGCCACTTTATTTTCCCCATATATCTAATACAAGTCAATATTCATGAAACAGTGCCAAATAGTCACGCACACACAAGGATAAGACAACCGGCCGGAGTCATAAGGATAATATCTATGCACTGCCGAGGATTAAACGGCCCGTCCCATAAGTGCATTCTTACCATAGTCATGTCTGTGTACTGCCGAGGGTCGAACGGCCCGAACCATAAGTGTGTCTTTCAAATTAATCATATCTATGTATCTTTCAATCCGCCGTGGCGTACGACCCGCTCCCATGAGAGTGGGGGAAATCACACATCGCTCGCGGGATGTAAATTACGAAGCGGTCACATGCACACACAATAACTTTTAAAACTCACTTTCCAAAACCAATTCCTTTCAAATCAACAATTTCCATAAAATCTCAGAGAAACAATACTATACATAACATGGTCTCATAGCATATATGGCATTACAAGGAAGCATATAAGGAATTACAAGGAAGCATATAAGGCATGCTGTGGGCCTAACTACCCGGACATAACAATGATAGCCGCTACGTACGGACTCCCGTCACTGGGTGCGTACGTAGCCCCCAACCAAATTACACATAGCATTTAAATCACCTAGGGGGACAATTCCCTCTTACAAGGTTAGAAAGGAGACTCACCTCGCGTCGAATCTACCTCTCGGACCGCGAATGCGCCTGAAACTCCGAACTCTACACCCGAGGACTCGCAACTAGCCAAAAGGTGTACAATTATATCAATGAATGCTCGATGTGGGGAAATTATCCTATTTATTCAATAAAATCATCATTCTTGAAGAATTCCCAAAATTCAACCCCGGGCCTGCACGCTTAGATTCTGAAGATTCTCGAAGGAATCACTCACCCAAATCCTAAGGATCGATTATATACGACTTTTACTTGAATTCATAACAATAATTGAGCAATTCACCAATTTCCTCAAGAACCCTAAATTTACTACCCAAATCTTGATTTTCAATGATCTGGTAGTTAATCCCATTAATAATTCATGTATTAAACTAGTAATAGGGAGGAATTAACTTATCTCTGCAGTAGCTAGGTCATGGTGTGTTCTTCCCAAGCTCACAAGTCTCTAATGGGGTATGAAATGAAAAGCGACGAAGAAATCCCGTATTTTAAAGAATATGTACTGTCTGGCCTACAGGGGTTCCGCACCTGCGGCTCGAGGACCGCACCTGCGGTCTCGCGCCTGCAAGCTTGGGCTCGCACCTGCGGAGTTGGACGGGAAGGACTGGGCCCGCACCTGGGGAGATGGAGACCGCACATGCGGCTACGCTCTTGCAGAATTGGATCCAACCTGTGAGATTCCCGCACCTGCGAGGCTGGGACCGCAGGAGCGGTCCCGCACCTGTGACTGGGAAACCACACCTGCGGTCACACCAGAAATAGGTGCACCACTAGCTATTTTAGCTGGTTTTTGACCTCGTGCGGTGTTCGAGAGGCATCTGGGCCCACCCGAGCCCCCGTCCAAATATACCAAAAAGTCCTAAATCATAATACGGACTCGCTCGAGCCTTCGGAACGCCAAAAACAACGCTAAATCTCAAGATCACAACCCAAAACCCCTAAAACCATAACTTTAAGAACTTCAAGTTCTTGATTTTTATAACGATGCGCTGGACCGACCTATACAACTCGGAATGACATCAAATTTTGCAGACAAGTCATAAATGACATAATGGAACTATTACCGGTCCCAGAATCACATTCGGACCTTGATAACGTAAATTCCCATTTCAAACCATATTTCAAACTTAGGAAGTCCTTATTTCTATATTGGGCACCGAAACGCCCCTGGGTTATCGGAAACCCATTCCGAACATACGCCCAAGTCCGAAATCATCATACGAAGATACTGACACTGTCGAAATCATCATACGAAGATACGCCCAAGTCGTTTGCTCAAAAATTTGACCAAAGTCAAACTCCGCCAAAATAGGCCAACCCTAAGGAACCAAGTGTTCCTATACTGCTCAAAACACTTCCCAGTCTTGAACCACTAGTCCCCGCAAGTCACAAATCTCAGGGAGCCGCTAGGGGAAGTCTTATTGAGGGAACGGGGTCCGATAGCGTAAAAAACCGGTCCGGTCGTTACATTCTCCACCTCTTAAATAAGTGTTCGTCCTCGAACGGGACTAGAATCGTACCTGAAGTGCTAAATAGATGTGGATATCTGCTCCGCATGTCCTCCTCGGACTCCCAAGTTGCCTCATCGACTGGTTGGCCCCTCCACTGGACCTTCACGATATAAACTCTCTTAGATATCAACTGGCGGTCCTTTCTATCAATAATAGCAACTGGTTCCTCCTCGAAGCCCAACTTCTCATCTAACTGAATAGTGCTGAAATCAACCATGTGAGAGAAATCAGCATGATATCTCCGGAGCATGGATACATGAAAAATCGGATGAACTCCGGATAAATTGGGAGGTAAAACTAGCTCATAAGAAACCTCTCCGACTCGCCTCAATACCTCGAAAGGACCTATAAACCTTGGGCTCAACTTGCCCTTCTTCCCGAATCTCATAATGCCCTTCATCTGCGAAATCTTTAGCAGAACTTTATCTCCCTCCATAAATGCTACGTCACGCGCCCTCTGATCCGCGTAACTCTTCTGTCTGGACTGTGCGGAGCCTATCATGAATCAACTTAATCTTTTCCAAAGCATCTCTCACCAGATAAGTGCCATATAATATAGCCTCACCAGGATCAAACCATCCGATAGGAGAACAACACCGATGACCATACAAAGCTTCGAATGGCGCCATCTCGATGCTGGACTGATAACTATTATTGTACGCAAACTCAGCCAAAGGCAAGAACTGGTCCCACTGACCCCCAAAGTCAATCACACAAACCCTGCGCATATCTTCCAATATTTGAAATGTACGCTCTGACTGACCATCAGTCTGAGGGTGAAATGCTGAAGTGAGATCTATCTGAGTGCCTAACTCACTATGCAATGCTCTCCAAAAGTGCGAGGTGAACTGAGGACCTCGGTCTGATATAATGGACACCGGCACACCGTGCAATCGGACTATCTTCCGAATGTAGATCTGGGCTAGCCTCAGAAGTATAAGTAGTAGCTACAGAAATGAAATGTGCCGATTTGGTCAATATTTCCACAATGACCCAAACCGCATCAACCTTCCGCAAAGTCCGAGGCAACCCAACTACGAAATCCATAGTGATGCGCTTCCACTTCAACTCAGGAATGGACATCTGCTGAGGTAGGCCTCCTAGCCTCTGGTGCACATATTTGACTTGCTGGCAATTAAGACATCTAGCCACATACCCCACAATGTCTTTCTTCATCCGCCTCCACCAGTAATGCTACTTCAAATCACGATACATCTTCGTCGCACCCTGATGAACAGAATACCGAGAACTGTGGGCCTCCTCTAGAATACTCTTCCTTAGGCCATCAATATTAGGAACACATAAACGGCCCTGGAGTCTCAAAACACCATCCTCGCCCAAAGTTACCTCCTTGGCCCTCCCCTGGACCACTGTCTCCCGAAGCTTTGCTAAGCATGGATCATCAAACTGTCGGGCCTTAATCTCTCCCAATAACGAAGACTGAGCAACCACATGGGCTAGGACTCGACGAGGCTCCGAAAGATCTAATCTCACTAGGCGATTAGCCAAAGACTGAATGTCTAAGGCTAGAGGTCTCTCCTCTGTTGCAATGTAGGCCAAGCTACCCATACTCTCTGCCCTCCTGCTCAAGTCATCCGCTAGCACATTTGCCTTTCCTCGATGATAACGAATAGTAATATCATAATCCTTCAACAACTCAAGCCACATGCGCTGCCTCAAGTTAAGACCCCCTGCTTGAATAAGTGCTGCAAACTGCGGTGGTCTGTATAAACCTCACAAGACACACCATACAAGTAGTGCCTCCAAATCTTCAAAGCATGAACAATTGCCGCCAACTCCAAGTCGTGCACAAGGTAATTCTTCTCATGAACCTTCAGCTGGCGTGAAGCATAAGAAATAACTCTCCCGTCCTGCATCAACACACATCCCAACCCGACGCGTGAAGAGTCGCAATACACAATATACATCCCAGAACCAGAAGGCAATGTCAGAACTAGTGCTGAGGTCAATGCTGACTTGAGCTTCTGAAAGCTCTCCTCACACCCGTCGCACCATCAAAACGGGGCATTCTTTTGAGTCAATCTAATCAATGGAGCTGCAATAGAAGAGAATCCCTCCACAAATCTGCGATAATAGCCTGCTAGATCCAAAAAGCTCCTGATCTCTGTAGCCGAAGTAGGACGCAGCCAACTCTGAACTGCCTCAATCTTCTATGGATCAACCTTGATACCTTCTCCGGATACCACATGCCCTAAGAACGCCACGGAATCTAATAGAACTCACACTTGGAGAACTTAGCATATAGCTTCTGTTCTCGCAAGGTCTGGAGCACTACCCTCAAATGTTGCTCATGCTCACCCAGGCTCCGTGAGTAAATCAAGATGTCGTCAATGAAGACAATAACGAAGGAATCAATATACAGCCTGAATACCCTATTCATCATGTCCATGAATGCTGCTGGGGCATTAGTCAAACCAAAGGACATCACCAGAAACTCATAGTGGCCATATCTCGTACGGAACGCAGTCTTTGGGACATCTGAAGCCCGAATATTAGACTGATGATAACCTGATCTCAAATAAATCTTAGAAAACACACGAGCACCCTGCAACTGGTCAAAGAAATCATCAATGTGCGGCAGAGAATACTTGTTCTTAAAGGTAACCTTATTCAACTGGCGGTAATCAATACACATCCGCATAGATTCATCTTTCTTCTTCACAAATAGCACTGGAGAACCCCATGGCGATACACTCGGCCTGATGAACCCCTTAGCCAAAAACTCCTCAAGTTGCTCCTTCAACTCCTTAGGAGCCACACGATACGGGGGAATGGAAATAGGCTGAGTATCTGGAGCTAAATCGATACAGAAGTCAATATAATGATCCGGAGGCATGCTTGGAAGGTCCGAAGGAAACACATCAGTGAACTCTCGAACAACTGGTACTGAATCAATAGTCAGAGACTCGGCGGTGGTATCCCACACATAAGCAAGGTAAGCCAAACAACCCTTCTCGACCATATGCCGAGCCTTCATGAAGGAAATAACTCGGCTGGGTGCACTAACTGAAGAACCTCTCCACTCTAGCCTAGGCGATTCAGGCATGGCTAAAGTAACCGTCTTGGCATGGAAATCTAGCACAGCATGATAAAGAGATAGCCAATCCATGCCTAGGATAACCTCAAATCAGTCATATCAAGCAATAAAATATCTGCTCTGGTCTCGAAACCACAAAAAGTGATCACACAAGACCGATAGACCCGGTCTACCACCATAGAAATGCCCACAAGAGTGGACACATATATAGGAGAACCCAAGGACCACGAGGAACACCCAAAAATTGAGCAAATAGTGATGAAACATATGAATATGTGGATCCTGGGTCAAATAACATTGAAGCCTCTCTACCACATACTGAGATAATACCTGTGATCACGGCGTTTGAGGCCACTGCATATGATCTGGCCAGAATAGCGTAGAACCTGGCTGGAGCACCTTAACACTGAACCCTGCCAGAGTGAACATGAGCTGACTGACCTCCACCCCTGGGACGACCCCTGCTAACCTATCCTCAACCTCTAGGTGGCCGGACTGCTGGTGCTGAACCCAAAAGCTGATAACCCTACTGCACTGCCTTGTCCTGATACTTGGGACAATGCCTCTTCATGTGGCATGGCTCCTCACACTCGTAACATCCCCTAGGCACCATAGCCTGCTGCCTCGAAGAAGAAGACCCCTGAATAGCCAGGAAGCGATGTGGACCCTCTGGCATAGCACTGAAATATGGACGGGAGGATCTCTGGGGACTGGAATAACCGCTGGGTGAACCCTGGGTAGCTAGAGGACGGTAGGAACGCTCTGGAATGACACTGAACTAAGGCCTCACTGAACCACCTCAAGGAGGTAGTGGAGGTGCTGAATATGAAGGCCTGCTGGGCTGACCACCCCCGAACTGACCTCTGCTCCTAGCCGGAGCATCCCTGAAATCCCCTAAGAAATTGGCTCTCTTGTCCTGATGACCATGCTCCCTGCTCCTCGACCGATAACCCTCGATCTTGCGAGCAATCTCCACTATGAGATGATAAGGGGTACCCATCTCCACCTCTCGAGCCATGGTGGACATAATACCCGGATGAAATCCTGCTACAAACCTCCGCACCCTCTCGGCATATGTAGGCAATATCATGAGTGCATGGTGATATAGCTCTAAAAACCTGGCCTCATAATCTGTCACCGACATCTGGCCCTGCTCCAGCCGCTAAAACTGACCCCGCAACTCTTCCCTCTCCAAGGGTGGAATACATCTGCCCAAGAACATCTGTGTGAATTGTTCCTAAGTAACCAGAAGAGAACCCGCTGGCCAGCTGAGTATATAAGACTACCACCACCTGCGAGCTCTGCCCTCTAACTGAAAGGTAGTGAAGTCGAGCTTGTCCCTGCACCTGTCAATAAAGTCCTGGGCATCCTCGCCCTGCTCACCCCTGAAGATTGGAGGGCGCAATCAATTCCATCTGTCCAATAACTTCTGCTTATCGCCCTCTGCAACTGGTCTAGGCTCTAGTGCTGCTACTACATGCTGGACCCCACCTACGGGCAGTGTACCCGGGGTATGATGTGCTGCTGCCTTCTGTCCTGCGGCCTGGACAGTAGGGGTCTAAACTCCCCCTCCCTCCCGAGAAGTGGCAGGATCTATTGGAAATAGGCCAGCCTGGGACATGGTGTCCATGAACCTTATCATACGGCCCATGATCTCCCGGAAGACCGGTGCCGTCATAAAGTCCACTGGGGCAGGTGCTACTGGAGGCAACTCATCATGCTCCTCTATGATAGGGTCCTCTGGTGGTGTGACTGGTATAGCCCCGGGACGCCCTCGCCCCCTACCTCGGGTAGGTGCCACGACCTCGAGCGGCGGGGGTAGCGGCATCTCCCGAATCAGGAACATCGGATGCGCGCG
The DNA here is from genome assembly GCA_005239495.1 of Nicotiana undulata. Taxonomy (NCBI): domain Eukaryota; kingdom Viridiplantae; phylum Streptophyta; class Magnoliopsida; order Solanales; family Solanaceae; genus Nicotiana; species Nicotiana undulata. Next base: position 21,881 of record MDKH01173330.1, read on the forward strand.
TCCTCACCATCTGTGAGAGAATAGAAGAATAAGTTGAGTACATCATCGATTGCACGATAGAATATGAATAAAGAGAAGTTTCCTAACACCCTATAGCCTTCTGAAGATAAGTACAGACATCTCTGTACCGATCCGCAATACTCTACTGGGCCTGCCCGTGACTCGTGAGACTTACGTGAACCTAGAGCTCTGATACCAACTTGTCACGACCCAGAATCCTAATCCGGGTCATGATGGCGCCCAACAACGGGGTTAGGCAAGCCAACATAAATTTCACTAAGTGTTTCTTTTTACTTGATTCACTTATTTACCCATTTACCTAGCTATAAAGAAGTGTGGCAAACAGACGAGCATATATATATATATATATATATATATATATATATATACAACCCAAAATCCCAAAATAACCACTACGTGTGTGCCAGGAACTAGTGTCACGAGTGTCACGGGCATACTAACAGGATAACCAAAAGATAAAATGTACAATCCTACTATCTGAATAAATAGACGGGAAACAAAAGTAAATGAAACTCCATGGTGCTGCTGGGGAATCGCCAGAAGAAGCAGCTAACCGTGAAGTCAGGTCCGCTACGGTCAATATCTAGCTCCGGTCTGATAAGCAGAAACACCGTCCTCAGAACCTGTACAATTAAGTAAAGAAGTTCAGTATGAGTACATATTAAATAAATATGTACCCAGTGAGTATCCCGTCTAATCTCGAAGAAGTAGTGACGAGAGGTCGACTCGACACTAACTATGGTCCAATAGTATAATATGAGATAGGATATAATGAAAAGCAGTAGGCATGTAAGACATTAAGTAACAGTTACGTATAAAGCACAGGAATCCAAGTAAATACTGGGAAAAATAACAATGGCCACTTTCTTTTCCCCATATATCTAATACAAGTCGATATTCATGAAACAGTGCTAAATAGTCACGCGCACACAAGGATAAGACAACCGGCCGGAGTCATAAGGATAATATCTATGCATTGCCGAGGACTGAACGGCCCATCCCATAAGTGCATTCTTACCATAAGTGCGTATTTCAAATTAATCATATCTATGCATCTTTCAATCCACTATGGCGTACGACCCGCTCCCATGAGAGTGGGGGAAATCACACATCGCTCGCGGGATGTAAATTACGAAGCGGTCACATGTACACACAATAATTTTTAAAACTCACTTTCCAAAACCAATTCCTTCCAAATCAACAATTTCCATAAAATCTCAGAGAAACAATACTATACATAACATGGTCTCATAGCATATATGGCATTACAAGTAAGCAAATAAGGCATTACAAGGAAGCATATAAGGCATGCTGTGGGCCTAACTACCCGGACATAACAATGATAGCCGCTACGTACGGGCTCCCGTCACTGGGTGCGTACGTAGCCCCCAACCAAATTACACATAGCATTTAAATCACCTAGAGGGGCAATTCCCTCTTACAAGGTTAGAAAAGAGACTCACCTCGTGTCGAATCTACCTCTCGAACCGCGAATGCGCCCGAAACTCCGAACTCTACACCCGAGGACTCGCAACTAGCCAAAAGGTGTACAATTATATCAATGAATGCTCGATGTGGGGAAATTATCCTATTTATTCAATAAAATCATCATTCTTGAAGAATTCCCAAAATTCAACCCCAGTCCCGCACGCTCGGATTTTGAAAATTCTCGAAGAAATCACTCACCCAAAGCCTAAGGATCGATAATATACGACTTTTACTTGAATTCATAGCAATAATTGAGAAATTCACCAATTTCCTCAAGAACCCTAAATTTACTACCCGAATCTCATAATGCCCGTCATCGGCGAAATCTTTAGCAGAACTTTCTCTCCCTCCAGCAGGTCAAATATGAGCACCAGAGGCCAGGAGGCCTACTTCAGCAGATGCCCATTCCTGAGTGGAAATGGGAGCGCATCACTATTGATTTCGTAGTTGGGTTGCCTCGGACTTTGCGGAAGGTTGATGCGGTTTGGGTTGTTGTGGATAGATTGACTTAATCGGCACATTTCATTCTTGTAGCTACTACTTATACTTCTGAGAGGCTAGCCCAGATCTACATTCGGGAGATAGTCCGGTTGCACAGTGTGACGGTGTCCATTATATCAGACCGAGGTCCTCAGTTCACCTCGCACTTCTGGAGAGTGTTGCATAGTGAGTTGGGCACTCAGATAGATCTCACTTTAGCATTTAACCCTCAGACTGATGGTCAGTCAGAGCGTATAGTTCAAATATTGGAAGATATGCTCAGGGCTTGTGTGATTGACTTTGTGCCCAAAGTAACCTCCTTGGCCCTCCCCTGGACAACTGTCTCCCAAAGCTCTGCTAAGCATGGATCATCAAACTGCCGGGCCTTAATCTCTCCCAATAAATAAGACTGAGCAACCACATGGGCTAGGACTCGACGAGGCTCCGAAAGATCTAATCTCACTAGGCGATTAGCCAAAGACTGAATGTCTAAGGCTAGAGGTCTCTCCTCTGCTGCAATGTAGGCCAAGCTAACCATACTTTCTGCCCTCCTGCTCAAGGCATCCGCTACCACATTTGCCTTGCCCGGATGATAAAGAATAGTAATATCATAATCCTTCAACAACTCAAGCCACCTGCGCTGCCTCAAGTTAAGATCCCTCTGCTTGAATAAGTGCTGCAAACTGCGGTGGTCTGTATAAACCTCACAAGACACACCATACAAGTAGTACCTCCAAATCTTCAAAGCATGAACAATTGCCGCCAACTCCAAGTCGTGCACAGGGTAATTCTTCTTATGAACCTTCAGCTGGCGCGAAGCATAAGCAATAACTCTCCCGTCCTGCATCAACACACATCCCAACCCAACGCGTGAAGAGTCACAATACACAATATACATCCCAGAACCGGAAGGCAATGTCAGAACTGGTGCTGAGGTCAATGCTGACTTGTGCTTCTGAAAGCTCGCCTCACACATGTCGGACAATCGAAACGGGGCATTCTTCTTAGTCAATCTAGTCAATGGAAGAGAATCCCTCCACAAATCTGCGATAATAGCCTGCTAGACCCAGAAAGCTCCTGATCTCTGTAGCTGAAGTAGGACGCGGCCAACTCTGAACTGCCTCAATCTTCTGTGGATCAACCTTGATTCCTTCTCTGGATACCACATGCCCCAAGTACGCCTCGAAGTCTAACCAGAACTCACACTTGGAGAACTTAGCATATAGCTTTTGTTCCCGCAAGGTCTGGAGCACAACCCTCAAATGTTGCTCATGCTCACTCAGGCTCCGTGAGTAAATCAAGATGTCTTCAATGAAGACAATGATGAAGGAATCAATATACGGCCTGAATACCCTATTCATCAAGTCCATGAATGCTTCTGGGGCATTAGTCAAACCAAAGGACATCACCAGAAACTCATAGTGGCCATATCTCGTACGGAACACAGTCTTTGGGACATCTGAAGCCCGAATCTTCAACTGATGATAACCTGATCTCAAATCAATCTTAGAAAACACACGAGCACCCTGCAACTGGTCAAACAAATCATCAATGCACGGCAGAGGATACTTGTTCTTAATGGTAACCTTATTCAACTGGCGGTAATCAATACACATCCGCATAGATCCATCTTTCTTCTTCACAACCCCATGGCGATACACGCGGCCTGATGAACCCCTTAGCCAACAACTCCGCAAGTTGCTCCTTCAACTCATTAGGAGCCATACGATACAGGGGAATGGAAATAGGCTGAGTATATAGAGCTAAATCGATACAAAAGTCAATATCACGATCCGGAGGCATGCCTGGAAGGTCCGAAGGAAACACATCAGTGAACTCTCAAACAACTGGTACTGAATCAATAGTCAGAGACTCGGCGGTGGTATCCCGCACATAAGCAAGGTAATCCAAACAACCCTTCTCGACCATATGCCGATCCTTCATGAAGGAAATAACTCGGCTGGGTGCACTAACTGAAGAACCTCTCCACTCTAGCCTAGGCGACTCAGGCATGGCTAAAGTAACTGTCTTGGCATGGCAATCTAGCACAACATGATAAAGAGAAAACCAATCCATGCCTAGGATAACCTCAAAATCAATCATATCAAGCAATAAAAGATCTGCTATGGTCTCGAAACCGCAGAAAGTGATCACACAAGACCGATAAACCCGGTCTACCACCATAGAAACACCCACAGAAGCGGACACATATATAGGAGAACCCAAGGACTCACGAGGAACACCCAGAAATTGAGCAAATAGTGATGAAACATATGAATAGGTGGATCCTGGGCCAAATAATACTGAAGCCTCTCTACCACATACAGAGATAATACCTGTGATCACGGTGTCTGAGTCCACTGCATCTAATCTGGCCAGAATAGCGTAGAACCTGGCTGGAGCACCTAAAGACTGAACCCCACCAAAGTGAACAGGAGCTGACTGACCTCCTCCTGACTGGCCTCCACCCCTGGGACGACCCCTGCCGACCTGTCCTCCACCTCTAGGTGGCCGGACTGCTAGTGCTGAACCCATAGGCTGATAATCCTACTGCACTGCCTTGTCCCGATACTTGGGACAATGCCTCTTCATGTTGCTTGGCTCCCCACACTCGTAACATCCCCTAGGGACCATAGCCTGCTGCCCCGAAGGAGAAGACCCCTGAATAGCCAGAAAGCAATGTGGAGCCTCTGCATAACACTGAAATATGGACGGGAGGATCTCTGGGGACTGGAATAACCGCTGGGCTAACCCTGGGTAGCTGGAGGACGATAGGAACACTCTGGCATGGCATTGAACTGAGGCCTCACTGAACCACTTCGAGGAGGTAGTGGAGGTGCTAAATATGAAGGCCTGTTGGGCTGACCACCCCCGAACTGACCTCTGCTCCTTGTCGGAGCATCCCTGATATCCCCTGAGAACCTGGCCCTCTTGTCCTGCTAACCCTGCTCCCTGCTCCTCGACCGATAACCCTCGATCCTGCGACAAATCTCCACTACGGGCTGATAAGGGGTACCCATCTCCACCTCTTGAGCCATGGTGGACCTAATACCCAGATGCAATCCTTCTACAAACCTCCGCACCCTCTCGGCATATGTAGGCAATATCATGAGTGCATGTCGAAATAGCTCTGAAAACCTGGCCTCATAATCTGTCACCGACATCTGCCCCTGCCCCAGCCGCTCAAACTGACCCCGTAGCTCTTCCCTCTCCGAAGGTGGAATATATATGTCCAAGAACATCTGTGTGAACTGCTCCCAAGTAACCGGAAGAGAACATGTTGGCCTGCTGAGTATATAAGACTTCCACCACCTGCGAGCTCTGCCCTCTAACTGAAAGGTAGTGAAGTCGACCCCATGGGACTCCAAAATCCTCATGTTGTGTAGCCTGTCCCTGCACCTGTCAATAAAGTCCTAGGCATCCTCGCCCTGCTCACCCCCGAATATTGGAGGTATCAATCGAGTCCATCTGTCTAATAAATTCTGCTGATCGCCCTCTGCAACTGGTCTAGGCTCTAGTGCTGCTGCTACAGGATGGACCCCACCCACGGGCAGTGTACCCGGGGTTTGATGTGCTGCTGCTGCCTGTCCTGCGGCCTGGGCGGTAGGGGTCTTAACTCCCCCTCCTGCCTGAGAAGTGGCAGGATCTACTGGAAATAGGCCAGCCTGGGACATGGTGTCCATGAACCTTATCATACAACCCATGATCTCCTGGAAGCTCGACGTCGTCATAAAGTCCACTAGGGCAGGTGCTACTGGAGGCACCTCATCCTGCTCCTCTATGATAGGGTCCTCTGGTTGTGCAAATGGTATAGCCCTGGGATGCCCTCTCTCCCTACCCCCGGCAGGTGCCCTACCCCTGCCTCTACCACGACCTCGAGCGGCGGAGGTAGCGGCAGCTCCTGGATCAGGAACATCGGATGCGCGCATCCTCACCATATGTGAGAGAATAGAAGAATAAGTTGAGTACATCATTGATTGCACGATAGAATATGAATAAAGAGAAGTTTCCTAACACCCTATAACCTCCTGAAGATAAGTATAGACGTCTCCGTACTGATTCGCAAGACTCTACTGGGCCTGCCCGTGACTCGTGAGACTTACGTGAACCTAGAGCTCTGATACCAACTTGTCATGACCCAGAATCCTAATCCGGGCCGTGATGGCGCCCAACAACGAGGTTAGGCAAGCCAACATAAATTTCACTAAGTTTTTATTTTTACTTGATTCACTTATTTACCCATTTACCGAAGTTAACAAGTTAAATCATGATATCGAAAGATAATAACTCAGTGGTAGATAAAATAACTATAAAGAAGCGTGAGCCAACAGCTGAGCATATATATATATATATATATATATACAGCCCAAAATCCCAAAAATAACCACTACGTGTGTGCCAGGAACTAGTGTCACGAGTGTCACGGGCATACTAACAGGATAACCAAAAGATAGAATGTACAATCCCACTGTCTGAATAAATAGACGGGAAACTAAAGTAAATGAAACTCCATGGTGCTGCTGGGGAATCGCAAGAAGAAGCAGCTCACCGAGAAGTCATGTCCGCTATGGTCAATATCTAGCTCCGGTCTGATAACCAGAAACACCAGCCTCAGAACCTGTACAATTAAGTACAGAAGTGCAGTTTGAGTACATATTAAATAAATATGTACCCAGTGAGTATCCCGTCTAATCTCGAAGAAGTAGTGACGAGAGGTCGACTCGACACTCACTAAGGTCCAACAGTATAATATGCGACAGGATATAACGAAAAGCAGTAGGCATGTAAGACAGTAAACAGCAGTTTCGTATAAAGCACAGGAATCCAAGTAAATACTGGGACAAATAACAATGGCCACTTTCTTTTCCCCATATATCTAATACAAGTCAATATTCATGAAACAGTGCCAAATAGTCACGCGCACACAAGGATAAGACAACCAGCCGGAGTCATAAGGATAATATCTATGCACTGCTGAGGAACGAACGATCCGTCCCATAAGTGCATTCTTACCATAGTCATGTCTGCGCACTGCCGAGGGTCGAACGACCGGAACCATAAGTGCGTCTTTCAAATTTATCATATCTATGCATCTTTCAATCCACCGTGGAGTACGGCCCGCTCCTATGAGAGTGGGGGAAATCACACATCGCTCGTGGGATGTAAATTGCGAAGCGGTCACATGCACACACAATAACTTTTAAAACTCAGTTTCCAAAACCAATTCCTTTCAAATCAACAATTTCCATAAAATCTCAGAGAAACAATACTATACATAACATGGTCTCATAGCATATATGGCATTACAAGGAAGCATATAAGGCATTGCAAGGAAGCATATAAGGCATGCTGTGGGCCTAACTACCCGGACATAACAATGATAGCCGCTACGTACGGACTCTCGTCACTGGGTGCGTACGTAGACCCCAACTAAATTACACATAGCATTTAAATAACCTAGGGGGACAATTCCCTCTTACAAGGTTAGAAAGAAGACTCACCTCGTGTCGAATCTGCCTCTCGGACCGCGAATGCGCCCGAAACTCCGAACTCTACACCCGAGGACTCGCAACTAGCCAAAAGGTGTACAATTATATCAATGAATACTCGATGTGGGGAAATTATCCTATTTATTCAATAAAATCATCATTCTAGAAGAATTCCCAAAATTCAACCTCGGGCCCGCACGCTCGGATTCCGAAAATTCTCGAAGGAATCACTCACCCAAATCCTAAGGATCGATAATATACGACTTTTACTTGAATTCATAGCAATAATTGAGGAATTCACCAATTTCCTCAAGAACCCTAAATTTACTACCCAAATCTTGATTTTCAATGATCTGGTAGTTAATCCCATTAATAATTCATGTATTAAACTAGTAATAGGGAGGAATTAACTTACCTCTTCAGTAGCTAGGTCGTGGTGTGTTCTTCCCAAGCTCACAAGTCTCTAATGGAGGTATGAAATGAAAAGAGATAAAGAAATCCCGTATTTTAAAGAATATGTATTGCCTGGCCTACAGGGGTTCCGCACCTGCGGCTCGAGGAGCGCACCTGCGGTCTCGTGCCTGCGGGCTGGGGCTCGCACCTGCGGAGTTGGACGGGAAGGACTGGGCTCGCACCTGTGGAATTGGATCCTCACATGCGAGATACCCGCACCTGCGAGGCTGGGACCGCAGGAGCTGTCCCGCACCTGCGACTGGGCAACTGCACCTGCGGTCACAGCAGAAACAGGTGCACCAACAGCTATTTTAGCTGGTTTTTGACCTCGTGCGGTGTCCGGGTGGCACCTGGGCCCACCCGAGCCCCAGTCCAAATATACCAACAAGTTCTAAATCATAATACGGACTCGCTCGAGCCTTCGAAACACCCAAAACAACACTAAATCTCAAGATCACACCCCAAAACCCCTAAAACCATAACTTTAAGGACTTCAAGTTCTTGATTTCTATAACGATGCACCGGACTGACCTATACAACTCGGAATGACATCGAATTTTGCAGACAAGTCATAAATGACATAACGGAACTATTCCCGATCCCGGAATCACATTCGGACCTTGATAACATAAATTCCCGTTTCAAACCAAATTTCAAACTTAAGGAAATCCTTATTTCTATATTGGGCGCCAAAACACTCTCGGGTTATCGAAAACCCATTCTGAACATACGCCCAAGTCCCAAATCATCATACGAAGCTACTGACACTGTCGGAACTCGATTCCGAGGTCGTTTGCTCAAAATGTTGACCGAAGTCAAACTCGACCAAATAGGCCAATCCTAAGGAACCAAGTGTTCCTATACTACTCAAAACACTTCCCAGTCCTGAACCACCAGTCCCCGCAACTCACAAATCTCAAGGAGCCACTAGGAGAAGTCTTATTTAGAGGAACGAGGTCCGATAGCATAAAACGACCGGCCGGGTCGTTGTAAGAAAATAAAAATGGAGTTTGTTACTAACTTGATAGCCTCTGAGAGATAAGTACAGACTTCTCCATACCGATCCTTCAGACTCTATTAAGCTTGTTCGTGAATTATGAGACCTAAGCAACATAGAGCTCTGATACCAACTTAACACGACCCAAATTCCCAACTCTCAGGACTGTGATGGCGCCTAACAACACACTTTCTAGGCAAGCCAATGTTAGAACTTATTTAATCATTACCTTCCACTTTATTTAAACATGAATAAACAAATTCAAACGAAACACGAAATCTTTTAAATAGATGCAATCGGGAATAATATTCCAGATAAGATACGAACCACAAACTAATGCTAATTACACAACTACCCAGGGTCTGGTGTCACAATTCACGAACTACTAAGAATGTTACAAATAATGGGCTGAAGGAATTATATATCTGTTTTGAAATAAATAAAATAGTGTCCGAAAATAAGTGAAGACTCCAGGAATCTGTGGACGCTAGCAGATCTACCTCGTGTCTCCGAGCAATGACATCAGCTACTAAATCTCCTAACTCCAACCTGTACCTGAAACTGCACAAAAGAGTGCAGAGTATAGTATCAGTATAACCGACCCCATGTACTGAGTAAGTGCCGAGCCTAACCTTGGCGAAGTAGTGACGAGGCTACAGCGGGGCATTAACAACATATAACCTGTCAACCGAGACAATAATTATAAAACAGGAAGGAAATCTAAACACATCAATTCAAATACTGCAACAATAATAAAAATAACTCAACCGCCTCTTTTAGGCCTCAACTATAACCAATTCTCAAAACAATTTTCAAGTTTTCAAACTTTAATTTTGAATAAAAGTTGTGTCAAAATATGAAAAATAGTAATATAAAATAGTAAGTTCCAAATCTTTGTTTTTCTAAAAACAAAATAGTAAAATAAACATTTAAGCTTTTCAAATCTGTAAGTCTCAAATCCTTGAGTTTCAAAGAAAAACCAGTAAAACATCTTTTGAAATCCAGTAAAAATTTTTTTCGTAAAATTCAATAAATCATAAGTGTCCCCCCTTATCTCACATTTTGTTGCGGCGTGCAACCCATTCCCACCTGTCCTCCCTTATTCCTCCTCCCTATATATATCACCCTTATCGCTCCTGTTGCTGTGTGCAACCCGATCCCACCTGTCAACCCTTATTACATTTTTGTTGCGGCGTGCAACCCGCTCCTACCAGACATATCATAACCTTATATTAATTTCTGAAAATTTCACAATTCAAGCCAAGCCTTTCACAACATTACCGTTTCAACAATACATCAGAACCTTATATTAATTCATAAATCTTTCACAGTTAAGGCCAAGCCTTTCACAATATCTCTCTTTCAGCAGTATATCACAACCTTATATTAATTCATAATGCTTTCACAATTAAGGCCAAGCCTTTCACAATATTTACCCAATCATGATACCAACATGAACATCAATGTGTATATATAAACTTCTTAAAACAACACCAAACTGCTCAATCAATTGTCCCACAAGGGAACCCAATAAACAACCAATACTCTTTATACACTCGCCACAACAATTGGCAACAATCAATTGAAACCACACAATCACGTAAACCTCAACAATCATAAAACAGTTAGACTGTATTCCTCATCACTTCCTCAATATTATCGACAATGAAACCGACAAGACAACAACGCTAGATAGTCATAGAACAATTTAGACAAAAATCAATTAAGTTGGGACGGGGAAGGGATCATGTTTAACTGGCAATTTGGGTGGTGCATAGATACTCGTCACCTCACCTATACACCACACCCATGAATTTCACATAGCAAATAAGTGGGTAATCCTATTCCCTCAAGCCAAAGTTAGACCAAACACTTACCTCGATCTCACAAGCAATTAACTGTTCTCGCACTGCCTTTCTTTTAGAATTTGCTTCTAATCCGCTCGAATCTAATCACAATTGGTTCAATGTTATCAATCATAGCCTAAAGGAATCATCTTTATTGAAAAGCAATGGTTTTCCTAAGTTTTTCCTATTCAATTTCAAAAATCGACCCCGGACCCACTTGGTCTAAACTTGAGGTTCGGACCAAAACCCGTTTACCCATTCTCCCCCGAGCCCGGATATGCAATTGGTTTTTGAATCCGACCTCCATTCGAGGTACAATTCCCCAAATTTTGAAATTTCTAAGTTCTACTAAATAATCCCAATTTTTACCATGAAACTCTAGATTTTTGGTTGAAATCTTGTTAAAAGTTGTTAAGGAATGAAAGGAATTAGTTAAAGATCACTTACCAATGATTTGGAGAAGTTTGGGTCTTTGAAAAATCATCTATGGAGGTTTAGGGTTTGAGAGAATTGAAGAATGAGTGAAAATTCTGTCAAAAAGCTCATTTAATAGGTTGCGGATGTCGCATTTGCGACCCGGGGTTCGCATTTGCGACATCCGACACCAATAGTATTTTTCCATCACTAAAATGGGCATAACTTCTTCATACGATGTCAAAATTTGATGATTCATTTTCCTATGGCTCCGAAATTACGATACAAATCTAATGGTTCAATAAAACCTACATTTGGAGTTCATTTTCTTGGTGTGGTGTCATTTTATGCTTGAAGTAATGACGATAAAGCATAAAAAACAAGCGCAACATAGCCTAAACTTATCCAAAACTCACCCAAGCCCTCGGGGCTCCAAACCAAACATGCACGCAAGTCTAAAAATATCATACGGACTTGCTCGTGCGATCAAATCATCAACATAGCATCAAAACTACGAATTCAACCTCAAAACTCATGATTTTCTCAAGAACACTTAATTAATTTTTTTCTCTAACTTTTTAACCGGATGCCCGAATTACATCTAATCAACTCCGATTCTCATGAAACTTCACAAATAGGACTTAAACAACATAACGAACTTTTTCCGGGCTACGTAACCAAAATACGGGCCTGATATCATAAATTTCACATATTATTCCATTTCTTTATTTCTTGAATTAACCAGTACAACAATTTTCTTCAAAAAAATTATTTTCTAAGGCTAGGGTCCTCGGAATTCAATTCCGGGCATACGCCCAAGTCCCATATTTTAATGCGGACCTCCCAGGATCATCGGAACTTAGAACCGGGTCCGTTTACTCAAAATGTTGACCAAAGTCAACTAAAACCAAATTTTAACTCTAGAATTTTCTATTTCTCGTATTTTCACATAAAAGCTTTCCGGATTCACGCCCGGGCTGCGCACACAATTTGAGATAATCAAAATTAGTCGTTTGAAGGCCTAGGAGCCTAGAATGGAGTATTAATTTATAAGATGACCCTTTGGGTCATAACATTGGATAAACTGCAGGTAACACTATATCGGTTTAAAGAATGGACCCTACAACATGTGCCTCGAGAAGAGAACAGTGAGGCCGATGCCCTCGCAAATTTGGGGTCATCAGTCAAGGATGATGAAATCAACTCGGGGAGTGTCGTACAACTTTCGAAGTCAGTAATCGAAGAAGGACACGCCGAAATAAAATCCATAAGCCTAACATAGGATTGGAGGAATAAATATATCGAGTATCTAAAAAACGGGAAGCTCCTGTTGGACCCTAAGGAATCGAGGACTCTACGAACAAAGGGTGAACGATTCACATTGGCCGAAGATGGAACATTATACAGAAGGATGTTCGATGTATCATTGGGAATATGTTTGCGTCCGGGAGACACCGACTATGTCCAACACGAAATTCACAAGGGTACTTGTTGAAACCATTCTGGTGTCGAATCACTGGTTCACAATGTCATCAGAGCAATGCGACAAGTTCCAAAGACATGCACCGATGATCCACCAACCCAGAGAGAAACTTCATTCAGTCCTATCCCCATGGTCGTTCATGAAATGGGGAAAGATATCATCGGCCCTCTGCCATCGCCCCCAAGTAAAGCTAAATTCAATTTATTTATGACTGACTATTTCTCTAAGTGGGTTGAAGCACAAACTTTCGAGAAAGTTAGAGGAAAAGAAGTTATATACTTCATATGGGATCACATCATATGTTGATTTGGGATACCTGCCGAAATCATATGCGACAATGGAAAACAATTCATCGGCATCAAGATAACAAAGTTTCTCGAAGATCACAAAATAAAAAAGAACTCATCAACGCCGTATTATTCTAGTGGGAAAGGACAAGCCGAGTCAACAAACAAGACCATCAATCAGAATCTAAAGAAAAGATTGAACGACGCTATGGGAAAATGGACAGAAATTTTGGTCGAAGTCGTCCTTTGGGCATATCAAACAACGTTGAAATCCAGTACAGGGGCAACACCGTTCTCCTTAGTATATGACGCCGAAGCTCTGATCCCGGTCGAGGTCGAGGAACCTAGCGGTTGGTTTCGATACACAAGGGAAGAATCAAATCACGAGGCTATGAATACAAGCCTCGTATTGCTAGATGAAAAATGTGAAGCCACCCTCGTCCGAATGGCCGCACAAAAGCAGCACATTGAAAGGTACTACAACCGAAGAGCCAATCTTCGCCACTTTAGAATCGGGGACTTAGTTATGAGAAAAGTCACCCATAATACTCGAGACCCAAACGAAGTAAAACTCGGCCGAAATTGGGAAGGAGCGTTTCAGGTCTTCGATATCATCAGAAAGCGATCCTAGAAGCTTGGCACGATGAACGGCGAACAATTTCCAAATAATTGGAACATATCACTCCTCAAATGATATTATTGTTACGATATGACCTTCTCATTTTTCATTTATATTTTATACTAACTTGTTGCAGGTGTTCGATCGAAGGCACTGAAGTTTTCTCCAAGCACGAAGTCCTTTGGTCTGAAAGCACGCATTGCACTCTTTTTCCCTTCGACCGGTTTTTATCCCAAATGGGTTTTTCCGGCAAGGTTTTTAACGTGGCAACCATTGTACATGCTAACTTAGAGCAATTCAATAGTATTCAAGGCTTCTTTACAATCAACCTCGAATGCTGGGGGGGGGGGCATCACCTTCAGATGTTATATTTTCAAGGAAATTACTTCATGTCGACATGGTCTCGATAGGTAAATTTTGTAAAGGGACAAACAGTCGAATGAACCATGTCCATGTAGATTATTCGAGCCCTAGTGGAAAAACATGTACGCATGTATGATCTATTAAAAGAAGTTATTTTTCCTTACCAGAAGTTCCATGCCTTAGTGAAATTTCTACTTTACAATTCCAAAGTGATGATCTATTGCGGAAACTGGCTCAAGGGCCGATCGCAACTACAATTCGAACAATTAACCCCTTACTCGGGGACTACTGTCCAAAAATTGACATGTTCGAATTACTAGACTTCGAGACCGTAAGACCTTAAAAAGGCAATCCTCGATTGTATAGGCCAAGGCCACCTTTCAGGGACTGACGCTTCGAATAAGTTCGAACTATAATTGGGGAAATAAACCCAAGAGGCAAATCCTAAGGCTACGACCAAAATAACACGGTTCGGAGACGTCTGAATTCTATAACAAAAACAAGCCTTCGAGTACTTTTATAAATTGGTTAAAAAGGCTACCCTCGGAATAATCAAAGAGTTTCGACAACGTCAACCCTCGAAAAACCCTAAGGGGTATCGAACTGTTCGAGCCTTTGAACAATTTAGTACTGAACAAAATTGTGCTAAGGCAAAAATAAAAGCAAAGGGTTTCGATAACACTAAACCCCGAAAACACCCAATGGGTACAGACTTACTTCGTGCTAAGGCATGGCAAATTTTTAAACTTTTTAAGCCGAAAAGGGAAAAAAGCCACTCTTTCGAGGTCATATCAGCCCGATTCAAGAGCCTAAAGGCCGCTATATTTTTTGAGTTAGAGAATTCATCCTCACTCAACTAAAACTTAAGGGTTTTCCTACTTCGAGTTCGAGCAAGTTATCACTTGACTACAAAGACTATATTAGTCTGACTTCGGTCAAATTGCCTATGTTTTGAATTCACAAATAAATTTTCACAAGGCATGAAGTGTATCAAAATTTTCATAAGGCAAATCAAAAATTTTACAAGTAAGATGTTGAGACAAAGGTCAAAAAGGAAACATTTTATATATGTGAAGGCATTTACAAAGGACCAGTCAGGATCCTACACAAAATAAAGAAAAAGAAAAAATACAAAAGCCCCTAACTATCCTCAGGGGCAGCTTCTTCCTCGGGCTCCTCGCTGTTTTTGAACCCATTCTTGCTGCCATCATTATCATTTGCATCATCGTCGTCATCAGAAGAGGCCAATATTCTAGCATCGGCTTCATGCTCTTTTGCCTTTGCTATCTCTTCGGTAAGATCAAAATCTCGAGCGTGGATCTCCTCGAAGATCTTCCTCCGAGACTTGAATTTAGTAAGTTCGGCAATCCAATGTGCTCGAGTTTGAGCAGTATCAGCAGCCTCCCTCGCTTGAACTTGAGCGGCTTCAGCATTGGCCCGATAAATGGCCACCATCTTATCAGCCTCTGCTTTTGCTTTTCTGGCCTCACCTTGGGGCTTTGCGAGTTCAGAAGCCATCGACCTCGAGCTCCTCTATATTCTTTTCCTGAGACGAGCTCTTTTCCTTCATGCTCTGAAGCTGGCCTTCGACCGATGATAATCGGGCTATAACAGTCTCTTTCTCTGTAGTAAGGCGGTCCATGCCTTCCTTCCACCCATAGGACTCCGCCTTGATCGTCTTGATCTCCTCTCGGAACAGCTCGATCCTCTCGATCTTTTGCTGCAGTTGTGATATTGAAATATTAGCCTCTTTTCCCGAATCAAGCCCATGAGCTTTTAAGAGTATCATTACTTGCTCGATCAAGTCGGTCTGCTCCTTGTGAGCCTTAGCCAATTCGGCTCGGTGGTCCTTAATATCCTCATCTTTTTGCCCGCAAAGAAGTTTGAAGGCATTCCTCTCCTCCAAAAGCCTTTTGAGGTCGACCTCACATTGGATCAATTCATTGCGAGACTTGGAAAAAGCCTGTATCGAAAAGGAAGGGAGTTAGACAGAAGATAGAAAAATACAACATCAACAAAGGAATTAAGACTTACCTGGTTCAGGAGTCGCTAAGCCTCTTCAAAGAGGCTGGATGCATCGTTCAGGTCAGAAGCATCATCGACCCCGACAAGGCAATCTCTAAATGGATCCTCCCCACCAGGGACTCCACCTACTTCGGGGGTCCTCAAATCATGAGCATCCCGTATCGCCTCTTCGAAAAAAATTGATAGAGTTGGTGAGTCACCTATTATCACTGCCCCAAGTGATTCACTTTGGGCGTTCTTTTTTACTCGAGGGGATTTAGGTTCGGTCCCTCGGACGTGCTCGCCATTTGACGGGAGGCAACATCGATCTCTGGCGATTTGGGGACTTTGCCCGAATCCTTCTCCAAGTCCTCCTCAGCACGAGGTGGGGCCTCATCAACCACCACCGATTCAGTGGGCTTAGGGGCCTCGATGGTTTTTTTGCTCGGGCCACTAGCACCGAGCCATCATCTCAATCTTCTTTTTCTTCCTCCCTTAGCGTCTGAAGTACGTGGGCAGGGAGGGATGCAATATCTGTTTTCGATTTGCTAATCAAACTCTATTTCTTCTTGGGCTTTGGGTCCTCAGAGGTCGAGACCATTTTTCTCTTGTTATCTTTCGACGGTTTCAGAACCAGAGTTGAAGCCTCCCCCTCGCCAAACGAAGGCCTCATGGCCGCATCCTTGCCCAGACTACACATAAGGAAATTGAATAAGTATAAAAAGATATTATGATCAGATCACCAGATATGTAAAAAGGGAGCTTACCATGGTTCTTTGCCTCCCATCGGCCTTTTACTAAATCGCGCCAACATCACTCTGTGCAAGTGGAGGCCGAGGCCAGTTTCCAGACCCATCTCTCGAGGTTGGGGTTCTCACAAGGCATTCAAGCAACCGCTACAAAAGAAGGCATTAATGAGAAAAAGCAGAGGAACAAAATAATGCATCGAAACTAACAGTCAATTAATACTTATGCTTCATGTTCCATTTCTCAGGAAATGGAATCTTCTCTGTCGGGATGAGGTCAGAGGTCTTCACTCGAACAAACCCACCCATCTAGCCTCGATCTTTGTCCTCGTCGATTCTTGAGAGCAACACCTTGGTTGCCCGACGGTGGAGTTTAATCAACACTCGATAGATACGGGGGTTGTACAACCTAATGAGGTGGTCGAGGGTGAATGACATCCCCTCATCTTTGCTTGAAAAGAATTGAAGCATGATGTATATTCGCCAAAAGGAAGGATAGATTTGGCCTAAGGTTACCTGCTATTGACTGCAGAAGTTGATGATGACGTGGTCTAGGGGGCCCAACATGAATGGGTAAGTGCAAACACCTAGATACCCTTCCACGTGGGTAGTGATACTCTCTTCAGGGGTTGGAATCACTACCACTTTATCCCCCCAGTTGCAGTCTCTCTTAATATGCTCGAGGTACCCCACAGTTATCGAGCAAATGTAGCTCGACACATGCTCGCATCGACCGGAGATCGAGGAAGGTTTCTTGATCTTAAAATCGGATTTAAGGCTACACGGGCCAGGAACACATTCCTCAGGGAGCGGATCCACCGGCATTTTGTCACCGGCCGGCCGTGAAGGAGAAACTTTTTCCTTTTGGGGAATTGTTTTAGATGTTTTCGCCATTTTTATGAGTTTGAAAAAGGAAGAAGGGAGTAAGACTTGGTGTTTGAAGATTGACGGTGAAACCTAAAGATTTGTAGAAGGGAAGAACATGGGAGAGGTAAAATCTTAGAAGATTATAAAAAAGTGAAAGTAAAGTTTGATTCAATGAGGAGAAGGCCTATTTATGGATTTACGACGACGGTTAAACATCACTAGTTGCCGACCACCAACTGACGTTCATTAATGATTTGGGGAACTATAACGACAGGACGTTTCGGTCACTATCATCGCTTACGTCACGGGGATGACGTCATAATTTGTCAAGGTCGAAAAAATTGAAGGCTCAATTCGTTTCTTGTCATTACACTCGAAAAAATGAGGGGACTACCTGTATACGGTTGAAATCGGGGCTACCCGATTTTACTATTTGATCAAGATGAGAATGTTGCACCGAAGGCCGACTTTGACTAAATCAAGATGATAAGGCACCGAGTTCGAGATCGAGGTTGGTAACAATCGAAGCCAAATTAAAAAGACACCGAGTGATATCGGAGACGACAACGGAAGAGCGAGATATCCTTGTATGGTCAAGGATCATGGCGTAAATCTCAGAATGGATCAAATAAGAAGCGGTTAATTAGCTAATTATGTTATTTCCTTTGGTAATAAGAGTTATACCACAAGTAGAATTCCTCTACTACATAAAGAGGAGTTCTAATAATTTGTAAGTCATCATTATTCACAGAGATCAAAGAAATATAATTCTTTCTTTCTCGCTTACATTACTGTTCATCAGCTGGCTATATTCTATAGTTGTTCTTGCACCTCTCAGTCCGAGAGTACTTTAACTCGAGGGCTGAGTTCTATCTGAACAACTGGTTTGCTTTATCTACAATTTAGTTCTATCATTTATTTTGGTATTTATTAATTGGTGTTGAGTGAAATCAAATATCCTTAAAACCACAATACAAGTTTAATTGTAATCCAAATTTTAGGGTAAATAGGGTGAGACATGAAAGGAAAGAGAGAAGGTGAACTATGTGAAAATGAAATTAATTAATTCAGAGACACGAGAGTACAAACTTGTAGTTAATATTTAAAAAGGTGTGTTCGGGGAGCTTCGAGGCGAGACTTAGGGTGTGATGACCCAAAAGGTCATCCAGTGTATTTCTAGCCAAATTTGTGTTCCGAGGTCACGAGAACCTCCTTCTATCTCACCTCGATTTGCGTGTGCATCCCGTGCGTGTAGCCGGGAAAGCCGTTATGAGAAAAAATAATGAAAATGATATTTTTGTATTGAAAATTGAGTAAAGTTGACTTTGGTCAACATTTTTAGTAAACGGACCCGGACCCATGAATATACTATCTCGGAAGGTCCGTAGGAAAATATGGGACTTGGGCGTATGCCCGGAATCGAATTTCGAGGTCCCAAGTCCGAGAAATAAATTTTTTGAAGAAATTGTTTTCTGAAAAATATAAAGGTTTTTGAAAATGAAATTCTATGTGAAACCTGTTGTATCAGGCCCGTATTATGGTTCCGGAGCCTGGTGGGTCTTCGCGGTCCGCGGTCGTCTTTGTGCGGTCTACGGAGGAAGGGTCTTCGCGACCGCGGTCGCTGTTGTGCGGTTCGCGGTGGGGTCCTGAGAGGGGTGTATTTAAACGGGATTTTCAGTTATTTTTCATTTTTAAAAACCTTAAAAACATAAGAGGCGATTTTCCAAACACTCTTTTTTCTCCAAATCATTAGTAAGTGATTTCTAACTTATTTTCTTTAATCCTTAACTTCTTTTTACAAGATTGCATCCTAGAATCTAGTGTTTTCATGGGGGAATTGGGAAGTTTGGGAAAAACCTAAGAATATTGAAATTTGGGGAGTTAGACCTCAAATTGAGGTCGGATTCCAAAACCATTTATATATCCGGGCTCGGGGGTGAATGGGTAATCGGGTTTTGGTCCAAATTTTGAGTTTGGACCGAGCGGGCCCGGGGTTGATTTTTGAATTTTGGGGAATTACAAAACTCATTTCCATGCATTAGAATTGATTCATTTAGCATTTATTGATATAATTAAGTAACTTGTGGCTAGGTACGAGCGAGTTGGTGGTGGAATCAAGAGGTAAAGCGGTAGTTGAGGCGTGAATTGAGTTTGTGGCATGGAGGTAAGTGTTTGGCGTAACCTTAGCTTGAGGGAATAGGTGTTGAGTCCTGTTTGCTACGTGTTTATTCCATGTCCAATGTATAGGTGAGGTGACGAGTACCTATATGTTGTGGTCAAGCATGCCCATGAGCCGAATGTGAGTCATTATGTGATTTTCATTGAAGTTTACTGTGGTTATGGATTTGATATCATTTGGTAGTTATTCATTTGATGGAAATCCCCAGTTGTGAGTATTGTTGAGTAATGATTAGGTAGAGTGACATGTTGGTAAGTTATATATCTGTATAGGTTTGGTTATAGATGTGTCCCTTGCCAGGACGGTATTACTGTTGTTGATTATTCTTATGTATTTAAGTTTTCTTATTGTTGATTTTCTTGTCAATTGTTGTTTTATGATATTTACGTACGAGGGGACATTCCGTACCATGGTTATGTTTATTTATGCACGAGGGGACATTCCGTGCCGTGTTGGTGATTATATATGCACGAGGGGACATTCCGTGCCGTGATGATGTTTATTTATGCACGAGGGGATATTCCGTGCCGTGTTGATGATTATTTATGCACGAGGGAACATTCCATGCCGTGATGTTGTTTATTTATGCACGAGGGGACATTCTGTGTCGTGTTACTGATATTTATGCACGATGGGACATTTCGTGCTGTGTTTTGTGATATTATAGCACGAGGGGACATGCCGTGTCGTTTCTGTTTACTTATTGTTTTAGAGTTGTTAGTTCTTGCTGCTAATTAAGTATTTCAGTTGTTGTCTTGTTCCGTTATTTCAGTAGTTGTTACCCCTTTCCCCAGCATGTTTTCCCCGTTTGTACTTTATTGTTTACTTCCTGCTATTATTCCTTCTTTATATTATTGAACTGCACAGGTAATTGTTATTTGTCGTGTTTTAGCCTCGTCACTACTTCGCTGGGGTTAGGCTTGACACTTACTCAGTACATGGGGTCGGTTGTACTGATGCTACACCTACACTTCTTTATGTTGTGCAGATTACGGTACCGGACCCCTTGGACACTGATCGAGGGAGTATTCTTCAGTCCACAAGCGATACTGAGGTAGTCCTGCATGCGTCTGCAGGCCTTGGCTTCTCCTCCTATCTTATCTTCTTTTCTGTCTTATCCGTTGTACTTCTGAGACAGTTGTATTGTTCATTCAGACTTTGTTTTTAGCATTCTTCGACAGTCCGTGGATTTGTGATACCGGTTCTGGGATTTATGTAAGGGTTTTGTAATATTATTTATTTAAATTGATGGTTTTTAGCTTCCGTACAATTTATTCATTTTGCTCAGGTTCACAAATTTTATTTTAAGTGATAATAATAAGGAAAATGAGTATTTTCATCGGAACGTTGGCTTTTCTAGCGGGCTCAACGTTAGACGCCATCAGGGCCCCGACGGTGGGAATCCAAGTCATGACAAGTTGGTATCAGAGCACTAGGTTGCCTAGGTCTCACAAATCACAGACAAACTTGGTAGAGTCTGAGGAATCGGTACAGAGACGTCTGTACGTATCCCCAGAGGCTGCAAAGTTAGGAATAACTTCACATATTTTCTTCTATGTCGTGCGATTTGAATTCTAAAATGCTAATCAAGTTTCTATTCTATTCTCTCGCAGATGACGAGAATGCGTGCTTCCTCATATATCGATCAGCAACCCGATCCTCCAATTGCAGCTCCTACGAGGGGCCGAGGACGAGGCCGTACTAGAGGCCGAGTCAGGGGCAAGGCTCATCCCAGAGCAGCAACCCCAGTAGAGGACCCACAGGTAGACTTTGCCGGTGAGGTTCTTGCTCAGACGATTCCGGTCGGACCAGCTCAGGTTCCAGAGGGGTTCATTGCCACCCTGGTTCTTCAGGACGCTCTGGTCCGCTTAGTGGGCCTTATGGAGAGCGTGGCTTAGGCCGGTCTTCTTCCTACTGTACCAGCCGTTTCTCAGGCTGGGGGAGGGGCCCAGACTCCTACTACTTGCAACCAGAGCAGTTGGCCACTGAGTTCTAGACTCCAGCACCTCAGACAACGGGAGTAGCTCAACCGGGTACTGTGGCACAGGCAATTGAGGGGGCAGCCATGTCTGCCGATGCTTTGTGGAGATTGGATCGGTTCACCAAGCTATTTCCTACTACATTTACTGGAGCACCATCAGAGGACCCCCAGGATTTCTTAGACAGTTGCTATGAGGTTCTTCGGAACATGGGGATTGAGGAGACCAATGGGGTCGATGTTGCTACGTTTAGTCTTTCTGGTACCACCAAGACTTGGTGGAGGGAGTTTTGCTTGACCAGGAAAGTTGGATCTTCGCGGTTGTCCTAGGCTCAGTTCTCCGAGTTGTTTTTGGAGAAGTTTCTACCAGTTACTCAAAGAGAGGATCTTCAGAGGCAGTTTGAGCGTCTCTAGCAGGGCTATATGTCAGTCACCCAGTATGAGACTCGGTTTATCACTTTGGCCCGACATACTATCATGATACTCTCCACAGATCGATAGAGGGTGAGGAGGTCTATCGAGGGGCTAGCTCAGCCCATTAGACTCCAGATGGCCAGAGAGATACTGATATTTCGTTCCAGGAGGCGGCCAATGTGGCCAGGCATATTGAGATTGTCTTATCATTGGGCAGTGGTCTGACAAGAGACCTCGTCATTTCGGCCGATTCAGTGGTGCCTCGACTGGAGGCAGAGATTCCTTTGGCAAAGGTCATCCTCCTAGACCCTTCCAATCGGCATTTCAGGTATCCCGCAGTGCACCACCAACACCTATCAGTGCACCGCGACTTTAGAGCTTCCAGGGTGGTTATTCTGGTCGACATGGATAGTTTCAGGGCCAGCAGTCATAGCAGCCGAGATCTTGTTTCACTTGCGGTGGTATAGGGCACATTTCCAGGTTTTGCCCCCGAGCTTCTAGTAGTTTTCAGTATCAGGGTTCCCGTGCTATGATTCCCGCATCAGGTGCACCCCCACCCCTCAACCGGCTAGGGGTGGAGGTCGAGGTGCCAGAGGTGGAGGCTAGACAGTTAGAGGTGGAGTGCAGGCTATGAAAGGTAGAGGTCAGCCTGCAGTAGGTCGACCAAGAGATGTTCAGGTTAGAGGGGCTCCGCCCCGATGCTATGTTATTCTTTTCAGGCCTGAGGCTGAGGCCTCTGATGCAGTCATTACAGGTATGGTTTCAGTTTGCAGTAGAGATGCTTCAATTTTGTTTGATCCGGGGTCTACATTCTCCTATGTGTCTTCATATTTTTCTCCTTATTTGATTATGCCCCGTGATTCCCTGAGTACCACTATATGTGTATCTACACCGGTGAGTGATTCTATTATGGTAGATCGAGTCTACCGTTCATGCTTAGTGGTTATTGGTGGTCTGGAGACTCATGTAGATCTCTTGCTTCTTGATATGGTTGATTTCAATGTTATTTTGGGGATGGATTGGCTATCTCCCTACCATGCTATTCTGGACTGTCATGTCAAGACTGTGACCTTGGCCTTACCGGGAGTACCTCGATTGGAGTGGAGAGGGACTCCTAGTCATTCTTCCGGTAGAGTTATTTCATACATAAAGGCTCGGCGCATGGTCGAGAAGGGGTGTTTAGCCTATTTGGCATATGTTCATGATTCTAGTGCCGAGGTTCCTTCTATGGAGTCTGTGCCTGTGGTTCGTGAGTTTCCAGAGGTGTTCCCTGCTGACCTGCCGGGTATGCCACCCGACAGGGATATTGACTTTTGCATTGATTTGGCTCCGGGCACTCAACCCATTTCTACCTCTCCATATCGTATGGCACCGCCAGAGCTGAAGGAATTGAAGGATCAGATACAGGACTTGCTTGATAAAGGCTTCATTAGGCCGAGTGTTTCCCCTTGGGGTGCCCCAGTGTTGTTTGTTAAGATGAAAGATGGCTCAATGAGAATGTGTATTGACTACCGGTAATTGAACAAGGTTACTATTAAGAATAAGTATCCCTTGCCGAGGATTGATGATTTATTCGATCAGCTTCAGGGTGCCACAGTGTTTTCCAAGATTGACTTGAGATCTGGCTACCATCAGTTGAGAATTAGGGCGTCTGATGTACCTAAGACAACTTTCCGCACTCGGTATATGCATTATGAGTTCTTGGTGATGTCATTTGGGTTGACAAATGCCCCAGCTGCTTTTATGGAATTGATGAACCGAGTGTTCATGCCCTATTTGGACTCGTTTGTTATTGTTTTCATTGATGATATATTGATATACACTCGCAGCCGAGAGGAGCATGATCAGCACCTTCGAGTCGTTCTCCAGACTCTGAAGGATGGTCAGTTGTATGCCAAATTTTCCAAGTGTGAGTTCTGGTTGAGTTCGGTAGCATTTTTGGGTCATGTGGTGTCGGCAAAGGGTATTCAGGTGGATCCCAAGAAGATTTCAGCAGTCAGAGATTGGCCTAGACCCAGCTCAGCTACACAGATTCAGAGCTTCTTGGGCTTAGCAGGTTATTACCGCCGGTTTGTGGAGGGCTTTTCGTCTATCGCAACCCCGATGACCAGGTTGACTCATAAGGGTACCCAGTTCAGGTGGTTTGATGAGTGTGAGGCGAGCTTTCAGAAGTTCAAGACAGCCTTGACCACGACACCGTTGTTAGTTTTGCCCACAGGTTTAGAGCCATATACCGTGTATTGTGATGCTTCACGAGTGGGACTTGGTGCAGTGTTGATGTAGGATGTCAAGGTCATAGCCTATGCTTCTCGTCAGTTAAAGATTCATGAGAAGAACTATCCAGTTCAAAATTTGGAGTTAGCGGCCATTGTTCACGCGTTGAAGATTTGGAGGCATTATTTGTATGGTGTGTCGTGTGAGGTGTTCACAGACCATAAGAGTTTGCAGTATCTGTTCAAGCAGAAAGAGTTGAATATGAGGCAGAGAAGATGGATAGAGCTGTTGAAAGATTATGACATTACCATTCTTTATCATCCAGGAAAGGCCTATGTGGTGGCCGATGTTTTGAGCCGGAAATCAGCCAGCATGGGTAGTCTTGCTTATATACAGGTCAGGGAGCGACAGTTTGCTTAGATGTTCAGACCTTGGCCAATCGATTCATGAGATTGGATGTTTCAGAGACTAGCAGTGTTTTGGCTTATACTGTAGCCCGTTCTTCATTATTTGATCGTATTCGAGACCGGCAGTATGATGATCGTCATTTATGTGCTCTTAGGGATATGGTCCGGCACAGAGGTGCCAAGCAGGTTACAGTTGATGATGATGGAGTCTTGAGGACGCAGTGCCATATGTTTCTGCCTGATGTTGATGGTATTCGTGAGTTGATATTG
Source organism: Nicotiana undulata (assembly GCA_005239495.1). Lineage (NCBI taxonomy): Eukaryota > Viridiplantae > Streptophyta > Magnoliopsida > Solanales > Solanaceae > Nicotiana > Nicotiana undulata. The sequence goes on from MDKH01173330.1 coordinate 46,901, forward strand.
TAGGAGGCCCATAGTTCCCGGTATTCCATTTATCCGGGCGCTGCAAATATGTACTAGGATTTGCGGTAGCATTATTGGTGGCGGAGGATGAAGAAATACATTGTGGCATATGTAGCTCGGTGCTTGAACAGTCAGCAGGTTAAGTACGAGCACCAGAGACCCGGTGGTTTGATGCAGCAGATCGAGCTTCCCGAGTGGAAGTGGGAGCGTGTTACCATGGATTTCGTAGTTTGTCTCCCACGGACTCAGAGGATGTTTGATGCGGTGTGGGTCATTGTGGATAGGCTGACCAAGTCAGCACACTTCATTCCTGTATCAGTTTCGTATTCTTCGAAGAAGTTGGCAAAAATCTACATCAGGGAAATTGTTCGTTTGCATGGTGTTCCCGTGTCCATTATTTTTGACCGAGGTACTCAGTTTACCTCCCATTTCTGGAGAGTATTTTAGCGTGAGTTGGGCACACGGGTTGAGTTGAGCATAACGTTTCATCTTCAGACGGACGGACAGTCCGAGCGTACCATTCAGATCTTGGAGGATATGTTGCGAGCATGTGTCATTGACTTTGGAGGTTCATGGGACCAGTTTTTGCCTTTAGCTGAGTTTGCCTACAATAACAGCTACCAGGCGAGCATTCAGATGGATCCTTATGAGGCATTGTATGGTAGGCGGTGTCGGTCTCCAGTCGGGTGGTTTGAGCCGGGAGAGGCTAGATTGTTGGGTTCAGAGTTAGTTCAGGATGCCTTGGATAAGGTGAAGATCTTTCAAGATAGACTTCGCACAGCTCAGTCTAGGCAGAAGAATTCTGCAGACCGTAGAGTTCGTGATTTGGCATTCACGGTCGGTGACCGGGTATTTCTTCGGGTGTCGCTTGTGAAGGGCGTGATGAGATTCGGGAAGAAGGGCAAGTTGAGCCCTAGGTACATTGGTTCCTTTGAGATTCTTGAGAAGGTAGGAGAGGTGGCCTATAGACTTTCTTTTCCACCGAGTTTATCAGCCGTGCATCCGGTGTTTCATGTTGCTATGCTTTAGAAGTATATTGCCGATCCCTCTCATGTACTTGATTTCAGCAGTGTCCAGTTGGACAAGGATCTGACTTATGAGGAGGAGCCAGTAGCCATATTAGCCCGGCAGGTTCATCAGTTGAGATCAGAGAGTTATCCTTGGGTTCGTGTTCAGTGGAGAGGGAAGCCTGTTGAGGCAGCTACTTGGGAGTCCGAGACCGATATGCGGAGCAGATATCCCCATCTTTTCCCCGATTCAGGTATCTTTCTATGTCCATTCGAGGACGAACGTTTGATTTAGAGGTGGAGATTGTGATGACCCAAAAGGTGATCCCGTGTATTTCTAGACAAATCTTTGTTTCGAGGTCACGAGAACCTCCTTCTATCTTACCTCGATTTACATGTGCAGCCCGGGCATGTACCCGGTGAAGCTGTTATGAGAAAAACTAATGAAAATGATATTTTTGTATTGAAAATTGAGTAAAGTTGACTTTTTTCAACATTTTTAGTAAACGGACCTGGACCCGTGAATTGACGGTCCAGGAAGGTCCGTAGGAATATATGGGACTTGGGCGTATGCTCGGAATCGAATTCCGAGGTCCCAAGTCCGAGAAATAAACTTTTTGAAGAAAATTGTTTTCTGAAAAATATAATGGTTTTTGAAAATGAATTTCTATGAAACCTGTGGTATCGGGTCCGTATTATGGTTCCGGAGCCCGGTACAGGTCCAATATAATATATTTGTTATGTTTGTGAAATTTGGTAAGAAACGGAATCCATTTGACGTGATTTGGACCTATAATGCAAAAGTTGAGGTTTAAAGAAGTTTTGAGAAATTTCATTGATTTTGAGGTTTAATTCGATGTTTATGATGTTATTTTGGTGATTTGATTACACGAATAAGTCCGTATGATGTTTTCGAGGTTGTGTGCACCTTTGGTTTGAAGTTCCGAGGGCTCAGGTGAGTTTCGGGTAAGTCTGGGGACGTTTTAGGCTTAGAACATGGTTGTTGCAGGTTCAGAAAAGTACATGTCTCTGAACCCACCAGTGCGGTCCGCGGAGGAAGGGTCTTCGCGGCCGCGGTCGCCTTTGCGCGGTCCGCGGTGGGGGAGGCCTTCGCGACCGCGGTCGCTTTTGTGCGGTCCGCGGTGGGGTTTTTAGAGGGGTGTATTTAAACGGGATTTTCAGTTATTTTTCATTTTTCAAAACCCTAAAAACATAAGAAGCGATTTTCCAAACACACTTTCTTCTCCAAAACATTAGTAAGTGGTTTCTAACTTATTTTCTTTAATCCTTAACTTCTTCTTTGGGAAAAACCTAAGAATATTGAAATTTGGGGAGTTAGACCTCAAATTGAGGTCGGATTCCAAAACCATTTATATATCCAGGTTCGGGGGTGAATGGGTAATCGGGGTTTGGTCTGAATTTCGAGTTTGGACCGAGCGGGTCCGGGGTCAATTTTTGACTTTTGGGGAAAAACTTTACAAAACACATTTCCATGCATTAGAATTGATTCATTTTTCATTTATTGATATAATTAAGTAACTTGTGGCTAGATACGAGCGAGTTGGTGGTGGAATCAAAAGGTAAAGCGTTAGTTGAGGCGTGAATTGAGTTCGTGGCATCGAGGTAAGTGTTTGGTGTAACCTTAGATTGAGGGAATAAGTGTTGAGTCCTATTTGCTGTGTGTTTATTCCATGTCCAATGTATATGTGAGGTTACGAGTACCTATATGTTGTGGTCAAGCATGTGCGTGAGTCGAATATGAGTCATTATGTGATTTTCATTAAAGTTTACTGTGGTTATGGATTTGATATCATTTGGTAGTTATTCATTTGATAGAAATCCCCAGTTGTGAGTATTGTTGAGTAATGATTCGGTTGAGGGACATGTTGGTAAGTTATATATCTGTATAGGTTTGGTTATAGATGTGTCCCTTGCCAGGACGGTATTACTGTTGTTGATTATTCCTATGTATTTAAGTTTTCTTATTGTTGATTTTCCTGTCAATTGTTGTTTTATGATATTTACATACGAGGGGACATTCTGTACCATGGTTATGTTTATTTATGCACGAGGAGACATTATGTGCCGTGTTGATGTTTATTTATGCACGAGGGGATATTCCATGCCGTGTTGATGATTATTTATGCACGAGGGGACATTCTGTGCCGTGATGATGTTTAGTTATGCCCGAGGGGACACTCCATGCCGTGTTGATGATTATTTATGCACGAGGGGACATTTCGTTCCGTGATGTTGTTTATTTATGCACGAGGGGACATTCTGTGCCGTGTTGCTGATATTTATGCACGAGAGGACATTCCGTGCCGTGTTTTGTGATATTATAGCACGAGGGGACATGCCGTGCCGTTTCTATTTCTTATTGTTTTAGAGTTGTTAGTTCTTGTTGCTAATTAAGTATTTCAGTTGTTGTCTTGTTCCGTTATATCAATAGTTGTTACCCCTTTTCCCCAGCATGTTTTGCCCGTTTGTACTTAATTGTTTACTTCCTGTTATTATTCCTGCTTTATATTATAGAACTGCGTAGGTAATTGTTATTTGTCGTGTCCTAGCCTCGTCACTACTTCGCCGGGGTTAGGCTCGGTACTTACTCAGTACATGGGGTCGGTTGTACTGATGCTACACCTGCACTTCTTTATGTTGTGCAGATTACGGTACCGGACCCGGTGGACACTGATCGAGGGAGTATCCTTCAGTCCACAGGCAACACTGAGGTAGTCCTGCATGCGCCCGCAGGCCTTGGCGTCTTCTCCTATCTTATCTTCTTTTATGTCTTATTCGTTGTACTTCTGAGATAGTTGTATTGTTCATTCAGACTTTTTTTTTAGCATTCTTAGATAGTCCGTGGATTTGTGATACCGGTTCTGGGATTTATGTAAGGGTTTTGTAATATTAATTATTTAAATTGATGGTTTCTTAGCTTCAGTACTATTTATTCATTTTGTTCAGGTTCACAACTTTTCTTTTAAGTGATAATAATAAGGAAATGAGTATTTTAATCGGAACGTTAGCTTGTCTAGCGGGTTCAACGTTAGACGCCATCACGGCCCCGACGGTGGGAATCGGGTCGTGACATAGGGTGAGGCGCACCAGAATTGCCCTGAAGCAACGATGAGGGGAAAAAGTCTCAAGATTCGTTGCCCAAAAATTCAGGGTACGTGATCACACCCAACTATGCCGTATAAAGAGGACTAAGTGGTCGTTGCAAATATAATTGGGTTTACAAGTAGGGAGTCGAATCCCGCAGGGAATTAACCTACTAATCATAACTGCTAGTTTCGTAAGAATTCAATCAACTTTAAGAAATCAAGTAATCAACTTTAAGAAATATTGAATAATGAGTTGAGTGTTTATTAACTAAAAGCAAGGTAATTAAAAAGATGTAATTTTGTTACTTACAAAGCAAATGTTGTAGACAAGATTGGAAAGGTCTAGGATTACGATTTCCCCTCTTATCGGAATCCTTCCTGCTATGTCTCCTATAAATTCGCCTAGATACTCTCTACCGTTCGTGAGCACTTTAGTTGTCACAATTCTCTTCTGATCAAATAAAACAATTTACTAAACGTATTCTTCTGAACCGCGCTAGCTGGCACTAGTTTATCGCTCACCAAGATCGCACCAAGGTTTTGTTATTCCTAATCCCACCTTTAAACCCTACGTATTGATCTCTTATATAAGTTAGAAGTGATGTTAATATGTTGTTCAACAACTACCTAAATATGTACCATTTTCCAAGTAATACATACTAAATAGGAATAGTCAATTGAGGGCCCATCAATCAACTGCAATAATCACATAGTTGAACAAGTAGAGAAAATCCAATGGAAAACTTGTATTAAACGCAACAAAACTTCATCCTCCAAGAGGTTCAATCAAACCCTAGAATAAAGAGTTTAGCTACTCATAATTATTTTCACAACTACAATATAAGCATTTATCACCAAAAATAGAAAAGGGAAGAAGAAAGATAAAAACTCGTTTCCGAATCTTCCGTCTTGGTCCTTGCTTGTTCTTGCCTTCAAAGATGTTGTGTAACCATTAAAAAGTCATCCTTTGATGATTTATATCACTTAGGGTTGCTAAGGGGCGGAATTTTTCAATCCCACTTCGGATGGGAAATGCTGGAATCCGCGTCTGCCTTTGCACGTCGCGCGCCCATGGACGCGGATTCAGCTTTTGAAATTCTTCCATTTCGCGAAGCGATCCGTGCCTTTTCTTCGCTTTGTTGTTTTGTGCCTTCTCTTTTCTCCCTTTTCGCGTCGGATTTCGCACCACGCACGAGAATGGACGAGCTCCCAATCCTTCAATTTTTCTCCTTTTTGTAATAATTTGATTTCTTTTGCTCCATTATCATTCAAGCTCACTCCTACATATAAGAAATACATAATGAGTATAATTCACTTCAAGTATCATGTAATATCCTGCAACTCACACGACAAATGAGATGAAAATACTCCCAAGATCATATATTTTTGGCAATTTATCAGTACTCCCGATCGTTGAGGCGCGTTTTTAAAGTGAGACGTAAGCCTAAAGACTTTTTCAAATTAAAATAAAATTTGCTGAATAAATTCTTGATATAGAACTCCAATTCTCAAAACTCAAAAGTTTCACAAAAGGAAATGAAACGTTAAATTTAAATGTCAAAACTTTTTTTTTATGTTGCTAGAAGCCCTAATTTCTGTTTTTTCTCAATTTTTTATCTTATCGGCTAGTTTATTACTATCTCCCAAAAGCAACGAACAATTATTTATTTTTTTACAAATACAAAAAAAAAAAAAACTACATTCTCCTCCATGGAACCAAGTTCAAAGTTCAAATTGCAAGTTAGTCATCATATTTATTCCTCAATGTAGAAAATTTTATTCTTTTCAACTCAAGTTACTTGTGTTTGTACGTAGCGGATAATGGATTATTTTAACTAGTTTTTTGTGTGATGGGGAGCACATCTATATATATATTTTCACTTATTTATAGTTTTCTTCAATTTCTATGCAATTTTACCTATTCAAATAGATTTATCGTAATTAAATTATTTTACAAAATATTAAAAATTAAATACTCAAGGGGTTTATGCCCAGTGCCTCGGGACTTACGCCTCTGACACCTTTTTAAAACACTGATAGTAATGCTAAAATGAATATATTTAAATTGTAACGACCCGACCGGTCGTTTTGCGTATAGGACACCATTCCCCTAAATGAGACTTCCCGTAGTGGCTTTTTATGATTTATGACCTGTGGGAACGGGTGGTTCAGGATTTGGAAGATTTTGGAATGGTATAGGAACACTTAGTTCCTTAAGGTTGGCCTTTAAGGCCAAGTTTGACTTCGGTCAACGTTTTGAGTAAACGACCTCGGAATCGAGTTTTGACGCTTTCGGTAGCTTCGTATGAGGATTTCGGACTTCTGCCTGTGTCCGGAATGGGTTTTGGATGACCCGGGAGCGTTTTGGCGCCAAATAGCGAAATACGAGTTTCCTTAAGTTCAAATTGAGGTTTGGAATGTGTTTTTGTGTTATCGAGGTCCGAACGGAATTTGAGACCGGGAATAGTTCCGTTATGTCATTTATGACTTTCTTGCAAACTTTGGTGTCATTCCGAGCAATATAGGTTGGTTCGGCACATTGTTAGCGAATTCAAGAACTTAAAGTTCTTAGGTTTGATCCCAGGGGTTTTGAGGTGTGATTTTGAGTTTTAGCATCATTTTGGGTGTTCCGAAGGCTTGAGCGAGTCTGTATTATGATTTGGGACTTGTTGGTATATTTGGACGGGGGCTCGGGTGGGCCCAAGTGTCGCTCGAGCACCAAACGGGGCCAAAAACCAGCAGCAATAGCTGCTGGTGCACCAGGTCTAGTGTGACCGCATCTGCGGTTGCCCAGTCGCAGGTGCGAGACCGCTCCTACGGTCCTTGCCTCGCAGGTGCAGCCCCAGATGAGGCTGCCATTTCTCGCAGGTGCGAATCATAATCCGCAGGTGCGGGCACCTCCCCGCAGGTACGAGCCCAGATCCCCATGCCCATTTCTGCAGGTGCGAGGTTATCCTCGCATATGCGAGATCGCAGGTGCGGTCCTTGAGCCGCAGGTACGTAATCCCTGTAGGCAATGAGTTCTTTAAAACACGGGAAAGAATCATTTTCACCCCATTTCCTCCTCCATTGACAATATTGAGAGCTTGGAAAAGAGCCAAACGACTTAGCTACTAAGAGCTAAGTAATTTTCTAATGTTAGTTTAACACATGAATTCCTAATTAAATTAACCCCCTAATTAGTGTAAATCAAGGGTTAGAGTAAAAACCTAGGGATTTATAAAATTTAGAGAATTCCCCGCTAACTAACTATGAAATCACACAAAGACCACATATTAATAATCCCTAGGTTATGAGTGATTGTTTCCTTCAAGAATTTCCGGAATCCGAACATGTGGGCCCGGGGTGTATTTTGGGATTGTACAAAGTAGGTTGAAAGAACTACTTAATTAGGTAAATTTCATACTTTTGAGCATAGATTAATTCGTGTATACCATATTTGACTAGTTTCGAGTCCTTGGGAGACGAGTTTGGAGTTTTGAGCGTGTTCTTGACTCGGAAAGTAGGCTCGGCATGAGGTGAGTCTCCTTTCTAACCTTGTAAGAGGGAATTTTCCCCATAGGTGATTATAATAATTGCATGTTTGTATTTACGGGGGCTACACACGCACGAAGTGACGAGAGTCTGTGCGTAGCTACTATTATGTTATGTTGGGTAGTTTTAGGACTCACAAACATGCTTATATGTACCTTAAATGTGACCCTAAATGTATTTTGAGTTGTTTAGTATCCTTGAATTGGTATGAGAATATTTAGGAAGTAACACTCAAAATTTACAAATGCTTAAATTCTTGACTACAAGTATAATCTTTGTTGAAATCCCGGAACTCTTGATAATTCTGTGTATGTATATGGGCACCCGCGTCGCATGTATGATTCATGAGTGGGATAACCCTATCATTATTTCAACCGCGTCTCATGTTCGATTCGCGAGCGGCGTAATAGATGCATCTATGGTTCGAGCCGTTCGACCCTCGACAGTGCACATTTATTTTCACGACGTATCGTTCGTACGTTTCGGCATATTATGTGCTATTTAATTGAGTGAGAGTTTTGTGATACTTGTATAAATTGATCTATGTGAAAAGGAAATTTAGTAAATTATATGCTAGTGAAATTGACATGCAAAGGTAATTACAAATTTACACTTGATATTTCATGTCTTTGTGATTACTACGACTTCTATTCCTGCCTAGCCTTCATTTAATAATTTTGTTTTGACCCTAGTGAATATCACGTCGACTTCTCGTCACTACTTCTTCGAGATTAGATGAGATACTCATTGGGTACATATTTGTTTATGTACTCATGCTACGCTTCTGTACTTAATTGTACAAGTTCTGAGGCAGGTGTATCTGGTGTTCGTTAGGAGTTCGTCCCTGACCTATAGCTGGTGTGGACTTCTCGGTTAGCTGCTTTCCTTGACGTTTACTCCGGTAGCACCTTGGAGTTCCTCTTTTCTTTTGCTATGTCTGTTTGTACTTCATCAAACAGTAGGGCAGACTTGTATTTTCTTTTGGATACTCATTTCCATTAGATGCCTGTAGACTCGTGACGCCAGTTCCCTGTACACCCACGTAGTGGATGTTATATTCTTTTGGGTTTAATTATTGGTGGTGACTAATATAGTTATTTCTCTGTTTATGGTTGTTTAAATCACTTGTTTATTTTGTAATTAAGTTCTAAAATTTCACAAGAGTTAGTAAATTGTTTGATAAATTTAGAAGGGATCTCTAGCAAATTAAGGTTGGCTTTCCTGACATGGGAGTTGGGCGCCATCACGACTTAAATTAGGATTTGGGTCATGACAACATGGTATCAGAGCTCTAGGTTCGCGTAGGTCTCACGAGTCACGGGCAGACCTAATAGAGTCTTGCGGATCGATACAGAGACGTCTGTATTTATCTTTAGGAGGCTATAGGGTGTTAGGAAATCTCTATTTGTTCATATTCTATCGGGCAATTGATGGTATAATGAATCTCACTCTTCTATTCTCTCACAGATGGTGAGGACACGCGCAACCGATGTTCTCGACCCGGGAGGGGTCGCTACCCCTGTTGTCCGAGGCCGTGGTAGAGGCCGGGGGAGGGCACCGACCCGAGGTAGGGGACGAGGGCGTCCCAGAGCTGTTCCATTAGCACCCCCAGCGGATCCTGCCCAAGTGGACTTTATGACGGCGCCAGGCTTCCAGGAGGTCATGGGTCGTATGATGAGATTCATGGATACTATGACGCAGGCTGGTTTGTTCCCAGCGGATCCTGCCACATCTCAGGTGGGAGGGGGAGTCCATACCCATACTGCCTAGGCCGCAGTCCATGCAGCAGTAGTTTATCAGACCCCGAGTACACTGCCCGTGGGTGGGGCCCAGCCTGTAGCAGCATCACCTGAGCTCCGACCAGCTACGGACGACGATCCGTAGAAGTTATTGGATAGATGGACCAGATTGCACCCTCTTATCTTCGAGGTGAGCGTGGCGAGGATGCCCATGACTTCATTGTTAGGTGCAGGGACAGACTGAACAACATGAGGATATTGTAGTCCTATGGAGTTGACTTCACTACTTTCAAGTTAGAGGGCAGGGCCCACAGGTGGTGGTAGTCCTATATCCTTGGTAGACCGGCAGGTTCCCCTTCCATCACTTGGGATCAGTTCACTCAGTTGTTCCTGGATAGATATATTCCACCTTCCGAGAGGGAAGAGTTGCGGTATCAGTTTGAGCAGCTAGAGCAAGGACAGATGTCGGTGACAGACTACGAGGCCAGGTTTTCTGAGTTGTCTCGTCATGCCCTCATGATACTTCCTACTGATGCTGAGAGAGTGCGGACATTTGTAGCTAGGTTGCACTCAGTTACTAGGGCCAACATGGCCCGAAAGGTGGAGATGGGGACTCCCTATCAGCTTGTGGTCGAGATAGCTCGACGGATTGAGGGTTATCGATCGAGGGGCAGAGAGCAGAGTCAGCAGGATAAGAGAGCTAGATTTTCTGGAGATTTCAGAGGTGCCCCAGCCAGGGGTAGAGGTCAATTCGGTAGGGGCCAGCCTAGCAGGCCTCCATATTCAGCTCCTCCACCACCTCCTTGTGGTGTTCCAGTGAGGCCCTATTTAAGCGCCATGCCGGAGAGTTCTTACCGCCCACCAGCCATTCAGGGTTCCTCCGGCGGGTATTCCGGTCATCAGGAGTCTTCTGGTCCTTACTTCAGTGCCATGCTAGAGAGTTCTCACCGTCCCCCAGCTATCTAGGGATCTTCTTCTTCAGGCTGCATGCTATGGTACTGAGGGGATGTTATGAGTGCGGGGATCCAAGCCATATGAGGCAGAATTGTCCCATGCTTCGGGGCAAGGCTGTTCAGTAGATTTATCAGCCTTCATTCTCAGCACCGGCGATTTGTCCACCCAAAGGTGGAGGGCAGGCTGGTAGAGGTCGTCCCAGAGGTGGAGGCCAGGCAGGGGGAGCTCAGCTAGCTCCTATTCATTCCAGCGGAGGTCATTCATCCGGTGCTCTATACAGTTTCTATGCTATTCCTACCCGATCAGATGCAGTGGCTTCAGATGTCGGGATCAAAGGTAATATTTCAGTATGTGGCTGAGAGGCATCAATGTTATTTTATCCAGGATCCACTTATTCATATGTATCAGCCTTATTTGCTTGTTTCCTGGATTTTCCTCGCGAGTCCTAGGGTACTCCTATTTATGTGTCCACTCCCGTGGGCGATTCTGTGGTGGTAGACCGGATTTATCGATCCTATGTGATTATATTTTGTGGGTTCGAGACTAGAGCGGACCTCCTATTGCTCGATATGGTTGATTTCGAGATTATCCTGGGCATGGATTGACTATCTCCATATCATGCCATCCTAGATTTCCATGCCAAGACGGTTACTCTAGCCATGCCCGAGTTGCCTAAGCTGGAGTGGAAAGGTTCCTCAGTTAGTGCAACCAGTCGAGTTATTTCCTTCCTGAAGGCTTGACATATGGTCGAGAAGGGTTGTCTGGCCTATCTTGCTTATGTGCAGGCTACCACCGCCAAGTCTCCAACGATTGATTCAGTGCTAGTGGTTCGAGAGTTTGTTCATGTTTTTCCTTCAGACCTTCCAGGCATGCCTCCGGATCGTGATATTGATTTCTGTATTGACTTGGATCCAGGAACCGAGCCTATATCTATTCCCCTGTACCGTATGGCTCCGAAAGAGTTGAAGGAGTTGAAGGAGCAGCTTGAGGAGTTACTGGCTAAGGGGTTTATCAGGCCGAGTGTATCGCCTTGGGGTGCTCTAGTGCTATTTGTGAAGAAAAAAGATGGGTCTATGCGGATGTGTATTGACTACCGCCAGTTGAACAAGGTCACCATTAAGAACAAGTATCCATTTCCACGTATCGATGATTTGTTTGATCAGTTGCAGGGCGCTCGGGTGTTTTCTAAGATTGATTTGAGATCGGGGTATCATTAGCTGAAGATTTGGGACTCAGATTTTCCGAAGACTGCTTTTCGTACGAGGTATGGCCATTATGAGTTCCTAGTGATGTCCTTTGTCTTGACTAATGCCCCGGAAGCATTCATGGACTTGATGAATAGGGTGTTCAGGAAGTATATTGATTCTTTTGTCATAGTTTTTATTGATGACATTCTGATTTACTCACGTAGCCTGGGCGAGCACGAGCATCATTTGAGAGTTGTGCTCCAGACTTTGCAGGAATAGAAGCTATATGCTAAGTTCTCCAAGTGTGAGTTCTGGTTAGATTCTGAGGTATTCTTGGGACATGTGGTATCCAGAGAGGGTATCAAGGTTGATCCTAAGAAGATTGAGGCAGTTCAGAGTTGGCCACGTCCTACTTCAGCTTCAGAGATCAGGAGTTTCTTGGGTCTAGCAGGTGATTATCGCCGATTTGTGGAGGGATTTTCTTCCATTGCAGCCCCATTGACTAGGTTGACTCAGAAGAATTCCACATTTCGATGGTCCGACGAGTGTGAGGCAAGCTTTCAGAAGCTCAAAAGTGCATTGACCTCAGCACCAGTTTTGATATTGCCTTCCGGTTTTGGGATGTATACAATATATTGTGACGCTTCACGCGTTGGTTTGGGGTGTGTGTGGATGCAGGAGGGGAGAGTTATCTCTTATGCTTCTCGCCAACTGAAGGTTCACGAGAAGAACTACCCTATGCACGACTTGGAGTTGGCGGCGATTAATCATGCTCTTAAGATTTGGAGGCACTACTTGTATGGGGTGTCCTGTGAGGTTTATACAGACCATCGCAGCTTGCAGCACTTATTCAAGAAGAGGGATCTTAATTAGAGGCAGCGCAGGTGGCTTGAGTTGCTGAAGGATTATGATATCACCATTATTTATCATCCGGGGCAAGGCAAATGTGGTAGCAGATGCGTTGAGCAGGAAGGTGGAGAGTATGGGTAGTTTGGCTTACATCGCAGTAGAGGAGAGGCCTCTAGCCTTGGACATTTAGTCCTTGGCTAATCGCCTGGTGAGATTGGACCTTTCAGAGCCCCACCGAGTGCTTGCCCACGTGGTGGCTCAGTCTTCATTATTGGGTGAGATTAAGGCCCGCAGTTTGATGATCTGTACCTGGCAGAGCTACGGGAGACAGTGATTCAGGGTGGTGCCAAGGAGGTTACTATGGGTGAGGATGGTGTTCTGAGACTTCAGGGCCGTTTGTGTGTTCCTAATGTTGATGGTCTGAGGAAGAGGATTCTAGAGGAGGCTCACAGTTCACGGTATTCTGTTCATCCTGGTGCTACAAAGATGTATCGTGACTTGAAACAACATTTCTGGTGGAGGCGGATGAAGAAGGACATAGTGGAGTACGTGGCTAGATGTCTTAATTGCAAGCAAGGTCAAGTATAAACACCAGAGGCCAGGAGGCCTACTTCAGCAGATGTCTATTCCCGAGTGGAAGTGGGAGTGCATCACTATGGACTTCGTGGTTGGGTTGCCTCGAACTTTGCAAAAGGTTGACGCGGTTTGGGTCATTGTGGACAGGTTGACCAAATCGGCGCATTTCCTTTCAGTAGCTACTACTTATACTTCTGAGAGGTTGGCCCAGATCTACATTCGGTAGATAGTCCGGTTGCACGGTGTGCCCGTGTCCATTATATCAGATCGAGGTCCACAGTTCACCTCGCACTTCTAGAGAGCATTGCATAGTGAGTTGGGCACCCATATAGATCTCAACACATCATTCCACCCTCAAACTGATGGCCAGTCGGAGCGGACAATTTAGATATTGGAGCACATGCTCAGGGCATGTGTGATTGACTTCGGAGGTCAGTGGGACCAGTTCTTGCCTTTGACCGAGTCTGCTTACAATAATAGTTACCAGTCCAACATCGAGAGTGCTATATTTGAGGCTTTGTATGGTCGGCGATGTCTTTCTCCTATCGGGAGGTTTGAGTCTGGCGAGGCTAAGTTATATGGCACCGACATGGTGAGGGATGCTTTGAAGAAAGTAAATTTGATTCAGGAGAGGCTCCGCACAGCACAGTCCAGACAGAAGAGTTATGCGGATCAGAAGGCATGACGTATCATTTATGGAGGGAGACAAGGTCCTGTTGAAGGTCTCACCGATGAAGGGTATTATGAGGTTCGGGAAGAAGGGCAAGCTGAGCCCAAGGTTTATAGGTCCTTTCAAGGTATTGAGGCGAGTTGGGTAGGTTGTTTATAAGATTGATTTACCTCCTAGTTTATCAGGAGTTCATACGGTCTTTCATGTATCCATGCTCCGGAGGTACCACGCCGACTTCTCTCACGTGATTTATTTGCACCATTCAGTTGGATGAGAGGTTGGGCTACGAGGAGGAGCCGGTTGCTATTATTGACAATCAGGATCGATAGTTGAGGTCCAAGAGGATTTCTGCCGTAAAGGTCCAGTGGAGGTTCCAACCAGTCGAGGAGGCGACTTGGGAGTCCGAGGAGGACATGTGGAGCCGATATCCACACTCATTTAGCACTTCATGTATGATTCTAGACCCGTTCGAGGACGAACGTTTGTTTAAGACGTGGAAAATGTACCGATCCGATCGGCCGTTTTGCGTATAGGACCTCGTTCCCTAAATGAGACTTCCCGTAGTGGCTTTTTATGATTTATGACTTGTGGGGACGGGTGGTTCGGGATTTGGAATGGTATAGGAACATTTAGTTCCTTAAGGTTGGCCTTTAAGGCAAGTTTGACTTCGGTCAACGTTTTGAGTAAACGACCTCGGAATCAAGTTTCGACGATTCCAATAGCTTCGTATGATGATTTTGGACTTGTGCGTGTTCCAGAATGGGTTTTGGATGACCCGGGAGCGTTTCGGCGCCAAATAGCGAAATACGAGTTTCCTTAAGTTCAAATTGAGATTTGGAACGTGTTTTTGTGTTATCGAGGTCCGAACGGAATTCCGAGACCAGGAATAGTTTCGTTATGTCATTTATGACTTGCTTACAAAATTTGGTGTCATTCCGAGCACTATAGGTCGGTTCGGCGCATTGTTAGCGAATTCAAGAACTTAAAGTTCTTAACTTTGACCCTAGGGGGTTTGAGGTGTGATTTTGAGTTTTAGAATCATTTTGGGTGTTCCGAAGGCTCGAGCGAGTCCGCTTTATGATTTGAGACTTGTTGGTATATTTGGACGGGGGTTCGGGTAGGCCCAAGTGTCGCTCGGGCACCAAACGGGGCCAAAAACCAGCAGCAATAGCTGCTGGTGCACCAGGTCTTGGGTGACCGCATCTGCGGTTGCCCAGTCGCAGGTGCGAGACCGCCCCTGCGGTCCTTGCCTCGTAAGTGCGGCCCCAGGTGAGGTTGCCATTTCTCGCAGGTGCGGATCATAATCCGCAGGAACGGAGCCGCTGGTGCGGGCTCCTCTCCGCAGGTGCGAGGTTATCTTCGCAGATGCGAGACCGTAGGTGCGGTCCTTAAGCCGCATGTGCGTAATCCCTGTAGGCAGTGAGTTCTTTAAAACACGGGAAAGAATCATTTTCACCCCATTTCCTTCTCCATTGACGACCTTGAGAGCTTGGAAAAGAGCAAAACGACTTAGCTACTAAGAGGTAAGTAATTTCCACCCTACTGTTAGTTTAACACATGAATTCCTAAGTAAATTAACCCCTACTTAGTGTAAATCAAGGGTTAGAGTAAAAACCAAGGGCTTTATGAAATTTAGAGAATTCCCCACTAACTAACTATGAAATCACACAAAGACCACATATTAATGATCCCTAGATTATGGGTGAGTGTTTCCTTCGAGATTTTTCGGAATCCGAGCATGTGGGCCCGGGGTGTATTTTGAGATTTTACAAAGTAGGTTGAAATAACTATTTAATTATGTAATTTTCATACTTTTGAGCATAAATTAATTCGTGTATACCATATTTGACTAGTTTCGAGTCCTTGGGAGACGAGTTTGGAGTTTCGGGCGCGTTCTTGACCTGGAAAGTAGGCTCGACACGATGTGAGTCTCTTTTCTAACCTTGTAAGAGGGAATTATCCCCATAGATGATTATAATAATTGCATGTTCTTATTTGCGGACGCACGAAGTGACGAGAGTCCCTGCGTAGCTACTATTATGTTATGTTGGGTAGTTTTAGGACTCACAAACATGCTTTTATGTGCACTAAATGTGACCCTAAATGTATTTTGAGTTGTTTAGTATCCTTGAATTGGTATGAGAATATTTAAGAAGTTACACTCAAATTTACAAATGCTTAAATTCTTGACTACAAGTATAATCTCTATTGAAATCCCGGAACTCTTGATAATTCTGTGTATGTATACGGGCACCCGCGTCGCATGTATGATCCGTGAGCGGGATAGCCCTATAATTATGTCAACCGCGTCGCATGTTCGATTCGCGAGCGGGGTAATAGATGCATCTATGATTCGAGTCGTTCGACCCTCAACAGTGCACACTTATTTTTACGACGTATCGTTTGTACGTTTCGGCATACTATGTGCTATTTAATTGAGTGAGAGTTTTGTGATACTTGTATAAATTGATCTATGTGAAAAGGAAATTTAGTAAATTATATGCTAGTGAAATTGACATGCAAAGGTAATTACAAATTTATACTTGATATTTCATGTCTTTGTGATTACTACGACTTCTATTCCTGCCTAGGCTTCATTTAATAATTTTGTTTTGACCCTACTGAGTATCACGTTGTCTTCTCGTCACTACTTCTTCGAGATTAGACGAGATACTCACTAGGTACATATTTGTTTATGTACTCATGCTACGCTTCTGTACTTAATTGTACAGGTTCTGAGGCAGGTGTATCTGGGTGTTCGTTCGGAGTTCGTCCCTGACCTATAGTTGGCGTGGACTTCTCGGTGAGTTGCTTTCCTTGACGCTTACTCCGGCAGCACCTTGGAGTTCCTCTTTTCTTATGCTATGTCCGTTTATATTTCATCAGACAGTAGGGTAGACTTGTATTTTCTTTTGGATACTCATTTCCATTAGATGCCCGTAGACTCGTGACGCCAGTTCCTGGCACACCCACGTTGTGGATGTTATATTCTTTTGGGTTTTAATTTTTGGTGGTGACTAATATAGTTATTTCTCTCTTTATGTTTTTTAAATCGCTTGTTTATTTCGTAATTAAGTTCTAAAATTTCACAAGAGTTAGTAAATTGTTTGATAAATTAAAAAGGATCTCTAACAAATTAAGATTGGCTTGCCTGACATCGGAATTAGGCGCCATCACGACCTAAATTAGAATTTGAATCGTGACACAAATCGTCCTAATTCTAATTTATATGTTATTTCTGGTCATAGAATAAGTTGACATGACAAACCTCAATAAAAATCTTAGGTTGAGGAGAATAATCAAACATATCACGTGTCATCTTATGGTTATTTGGAGAATGTTTGCTTCATTATGCCATATATCGTACGAGAATTGATGACTAGTTTTCTTAATTCGTCAGAAGGTCCTAATAATTTGATTTAACAATCCAAAACCTAGACCTATATCTCAATCTGTTTATAAATCTGAAAAAATTGCATCTCTTTTGAAAATCTTTCTACCATTTAATGATTTTATCTATATTCTTAGTTTTGGAGGAACAAAGATGGAAGTTCTATAACAGAGAAATATTTAATCCGTATAAAAAATTATTAAAATAAGGCGCCTTTCGGTGTACATTTTCTACCGTTAAAAAGATTTTCTTGAGCCGACAACAAAAGGCATGATTAATCGTACCAAAAAAACAACTCAGTCCTTATCTTAATTTGCATCGACATGTTTTTCTTATTCTTTGAAATCAAACTATTAGATTTATGTAACATGGTTTTACGAAATTGAATGCTACATATTTGATAAATAAATTAAATTATAACTGAAAAACTAATACCCAATATTCTTATCAATTCACAAACGCCTTTCTACTTCAAATAATTGTCATTGCAACATGTCAAGTTATATATATATATATATATATATATATATATATATAGGAGAATCCATTAAAATTAAGCAAGAGATCCACCGATAAGTGCCAAGAACAAATGTTTTAGTTATGGTGGGGGGTTTCCATGCTTTCATTTCACCTACTACATCCTCTCAATTGTTTTGTTTGTCACAAATAAAATCTTTTTGTCATTTTCTGGGTCCCTTTAAGTTCTATATTCCCGACAAATATCACGTGACAAGAAAGTTATAAATAATTCCCCCTCGAGTGGAATTGGTGAGTTGGCATAATATAAGCCAGCTCGGATTTTATTTTATGAAGATGAAATATGAAAGATGCTTAGATCTCCGATATAGTTGTGGACAGTTTTATTGTTGGACTTACTAGGGTTCTGGATAAGAGGAAACTTCCAGAAATATGCACCACGCTAGTTGCCATTTGGAGCCCTTTCAAAAGGAGTTGGAATATTTTGACATCTTTAGGGGTCCCTAGATAAAATTTTCACGGAAAAATAGCAGTTTTAGTCCCTGGATTACTTCCATTTTCCAAAATTTCTAATGTGCTATTAGACTTAACAAATTGTGCTTTAGTAAAACTGTATTAGTGGACAAAAGGCATGCCATGTGGACTATCACCAGAAGTGACACGGCATGGTACGTGGACAATCAATATAGCGACAAGTGACGTTCTTAATTAGACGAGTTAAAGAATGCAAAAAATGCACGGGAGGAACATCGTCGGGGTTACACCGCGAAACGAATCGGACCAGACAACTGTAAAAAGAGAAACATGAGCAGAATGAATAAAGGCCGTTAAGAAGGGAAGGTGTCCGAACCTGTGATAAACAAGGAAGGGAAATCGATACGTTACAGGAAATCCATAAATACTTATGTTACAATTGTATATGGTAACATGTAATCAAGGGAATAAATGTCATTAGTGAGCCCGAATTAAGTAAGGAAATCATAATAATTGTATACTCCTGTATAAGGATTGAAACTTCATTTGTGATATCATAGGATAATTATTTTATTTTTGCAATCATTCTTTACTTTATTCTCAAGGTCAAATCACAATTTTGGGAGCGATTAACAATCTGCTTCATATTTTCTTAGTCAATTTTTTCCACTCCTTGATTTATTCTTCGAATTATTGGAAAAGTGAAGTAAATCTTGGTTATCAGTATCCCGATCTCTTCTTGATATTGACTTTGACCGAGAAATCTATTTTTGGGTTAAACAAATTAGTTTTGCTACCGAAAAACTGATATTTTATTCACTTTCCAAACTTTATTTTTAACGATCAAGTATGTCAACCGTTAACGAGAACAACCAGCTGAACCAACAAGGTGGAACTCCACCATACCACACACATACGGGATCCCCTCAGCAATCCCGTGGAAAGTTCACCTGAAAGGTCTACTTCGCGCGCTGATGATCACCAGGGTGACGACCAAACCCTGGAGCAGGATGCTCTAAAGCAATTGATTGCAGAACATGTGAACAGTCCACTACCGGCTTTTAGAGGATTACCTAATGCAGCGCAAATTCTTCCGCCAGTTAATACAACAACTTTGGAGAACCCGCGTTCGGGGCTTGATAATTTTGAAAGCGTAGAAATTCCCAATGAATCTCGTGATGGAGGGTTAGGTAGACCACATAATTTTAGTTTACAAAGTTTAGTGCTATCTTTGCAGAAATAGTTGAGGGAGCAAAACGTTCGTATAGAACAAATACCTGGCATGCCTCCCGTGCTCAAAGGTATGGATATTGACAAATATTCACAACAACCCTGGAAGCCAAGTGCAACACCTTTACCAATTTTCAAAATATTTAAAATGCATGATATTTCCAAATATGATGCAACAACTAACCCTCGGGATCACGTAATCGCGTTCACTATCAGGGTAAAAGGCAATAATTTACTCAAGCAGGAGATCGAATAAGTTTTGGTTAGAAAGTTTCGCAAACACCCACAAAAGGAGTGTTAACATGGTATTCTCTTTACCTGAGATTCTTTTGATGAGCTTGCAGATTTATTTATAAAAGCATATTCTGGGGCTCAAAAAGTTAAAAAAAGGGATGGAAGACATCTTCAAGGTTAAACAAGGGAATAAAAAGTTGCTCAGGGAATTCATAGATAGATTCCATGGAGAGAGGATGATGTTGCCTCGAGTACCTGATAACTGGGCGGCTATGGAATTTGCGAGCAACTTGAACGAGAAAAGTTCAGAAGCCACGAAGAGATTGAACAAAAGTTTGCGAGATTTTCCTGCAACAACTTGCAGTTGTGTATAATAGATACAGTATGAAGTTGCGGATAGAAGAAGATACGGTTGCACAGCCAAGGGCCGAAGAAAGACCAGGTTCGAGATGCTCAGAATAAAAAAAGAGGTCAGGTAAAAAATGGTACGAGCCTTACATGGGACCTGTGAGGCGAGAATCTCTGTCTAAATAGGAGAATGCACGATTTGATTCAAGATAAAGACAAAACGATGTGAGTTCTTCATCCAGGTTCAAGAAGGAGCGGGATACCCGAAGTAATGATCCCAGTACACAAGCAAGAATAGGGGATTATATCTTTAACATTAGCACCTCTGAATTAGTGGCTATTTTAGGAGGTATGGAGATAAGGTGCGATTGTCAAAAGAATGAGATCATATCCGAACAACATAAACCCAGATTTATGATGCGAGTTTCATAATGATCATGGCCATAAAACAGCAGATTGCAGACTTTTGAAAGGAGAGGTCGAACATTTATAGAAGCAAGGTTATCTTACTGATTTGTTCAGTGAGAAAGGGAGACAATCATACATGAAGAACATAAAAGAACCCCAAAACCTCCATCACCAAAGAGAACAGTCAGTGTCATAAGTAGAGGAGATGAGATGAGGTCAATGGAGTAACATAGACTACCGCGAAAAATACATCAAAAGTCACTGTTACGAAAGGGGAAGTTGTACTTACCACATTTGCAAAGGGGGTCATCAAGGATACACAGTTCCAGGTGATAGACGCAGACATGTCCTATTGGGAAGACCATAGAGTCATGATATGGATGTTGTCCCATCCATATTACATCAAGTTATCAAATATCTTTCACAGTGGGGAATCTGTTGAATCCGCGGAGATCAACAAGCTTCACGAAGTATCAACTCGGTGGTGATTGCAAGCATAATAGCCAATGATGCAGATGCAAAATAGCAATTACAGAATTCAGTTGAGGACACTGTTGTTCAAACCTAAACTAAAAACACACAAGGTCAAACTGATGTCGACTCGAGACCCAATGTGTTTCAAGAGTCGGAGAAATGGAACATTAAAACAACTACCGAGGAGCTCAAAGTTGTAATACTATTGTCCACTGGCGAGACAGAAAAATTTACATCAGTGCGAATTTGACCCTAGAGATGAAGGGTAATTTAGTTAAATTTTTACGTTCTAACACAGATTGCTTTGCTTGGTCGCATTCAGATATGACAGGTATACCTCCGGAGGTGATGACTCATATGCTGAATGAGGATCCATTACACCCACTTGTCAAGCAAAATAAAAGGAAGCAAGGGTCCTTTAAAAATCAAGTGATCCAGGATGAGGTACAAAAGCTTTTCAAAATTGGTTTAATAAGAGAGGTAAAGTACCGTGACTGGTTTGCTAATACCTTTGTGGTTTCAAAAAGTAATGGAAAATGGCGAGTTTGCGTAGACCATACTGATTTAAGTAAGGCTTGTCCTAAAGATTCATTTCCTTTACCGCATATAGATCAATTAATTGATTCTAGCGCAAGTCATGAGCTTTTAAAGTTTTTAGATGCATATTCAGGATATAACTAGATAAAAATGGACCCTGTAGATGAAGAAAAAACTTCGTTTATCACAGACAGGGGGAATTACTGTTACAAAGTCATGTCATTTGGCTTGAAAAATACTGGAGCCACATATCAAAGATTGGTGACTAAATTGTTTCAAGAACACCTGGGAAAAACCATGGAAGTATACATAAACGATATGTTGGTCAAGTCAACACAGGCGGGGGATCATTTTCAACACTTGTCCGAGACCTTTGAGATTCTCCGCAAGTTAATATGATGTTAAACCCAGAAAAGTGTGCTTTTGGCATGGTTTCAGGTAAGTTTTTATGTTTTCTTGTGTCTAACAGAGATATTGAAGTAAATCCCGCATAGATCAAAGCTATTGAGGAAATATTAGATGTACTCACGAGTAAGAAAGAAGTGCAGAGATTAACAGACATGATAGCATCTCTCAGAAGATTTATATCAAAGTCATCAGTAAAAAGTTTTAAATTCTTTTCAGTGTTGAAAAGCAAAATCAGTTTGAATGGACTGACGAGTGCCAAAGCTCTCGAGGACCTAAAGTCGTATCTATCAAATCTGCCTCTGTTAGCCAAACCAAAAGACGGTGAAAGATTGCTCATTCACCTCGCTGGGTCAGAAGTAGCGGTAAGTGTGGTATACCTGAAGATAAAGGTAAACAATCCCCAATATATTATTTTAGTAAGTCTTTACTAGATGTTGAGACTCGATATCCACACCTAGAAAAGCTTGCTTAGCTTTAATTATGGCACTAAGAAAGTTACGACTTTACTTCTGGTGTCATCCTATTTCTGTTATAACTGCTTTCCCACTAAGAAACATACTGCATAAATAGGAAATATCAGGTAGATTAGCTAAATGGGCAACATAACTCAGTGAGTATGATATCATATATCAGCTTAGAACTACAATAAAATCGCAAGTGTTAGCAGATTTTATAGCGGATTTTAACTCTAACTTAGTTCCTGAAGAAGAAAAGGAACTACAAGTGTTTATCGGAGCTAATCAGAGGACTTGGACCCTATATACTTTCGGTTCTTCAAATGTTAAAGGAGTAGGTTTAGGTATTGTTTTAATTCCACAACAGGTGAAGTCATAAGACAAGCAATAAAATGTTATCCAACCACTAATAATGAGGCAGAGTATGAAGCTATGATTGCATGCTTGGAACTGGCACGAGAACTTGGTATCAAACAAATTGTGATTAAAAGTGACTCACAACTAGTGGTTTATCAAACGCAGGGGACTTACGTGGCAAGAGAGACGCGGATGCAACAATACCTCGAAAAGGTATGAGATTTGCTTAGAAAATTTTAGACATGGAAAGCCGTGCAAATACTCAAGGAGAAAAATGCAGAAGCAGACGTGTTGGTAAACCTCGCATTTGTTGCATATGCAACAAATGTAGAAAATGTCATTGTGGTACATTTGTTTTATTCAGCACTCGATCTAACAAGGAGTGAGGTAAATTTCAATAATTTAACTTGGGATTGAGAAACAAATTTGATAACCTTTTGCAGTATGGTATCTTGCCCGAGGATAAGAAGAAATCCCAATTGTTACGTTGAAAGTTGCCTAGTACTGCTTAATTCGCGAAAATTTATATTGCAAAATGTTTGGTGAACCTTTAGCACGGTGCCTCGAACCATCGCAAACGAAGTATGTAATGAGAGAAGTTCATGAGGGGAATTGTGGCAATCACGCTGGGGGAAGATCATTGGTGAAGACATTAATAAGGGTAGGATACTATTAGCCAAAAATGAAAGAAGAGGCAGAAAACTTCGTAGCCTGGTGCGATAAATGTCAACGATATGCCAATAACATGCATCGACTAGCGGAGCTATATTGCATTCAGTTATCTCACAGTGGCACTTCATGAAATAGGGCATGGACATTGTAGGGCCTTTGCCTCAAGCTAAAGGAAATGTACGATTTTTAATTTTAACGGATTATTGCTCAAAATGGGTAGAAACAGGCGCCTGTAAACAGGTGAGAGAAAGGGAAGTCACGGATTTCATTTGAAGAAATATTATATGTCAATTTGGAGTACCAAAAGAGATCGTCTCTGACAATGGGCCACAATTCATAGGCACAAAAGTCACTGAGTTCTTTCAAAGTTGGCAGATTAAACGAATTACTTACGCACCTTATCATCCAGTGGCCAATGGGAAAGTTGAATCGAAAAATAAGGTTATCATCAATAATTTACAAATCTGATTGGAAGAATCAAAAGGCAAATGACCAACAGTACTCCCAGGGGTGTTATGGGCTTACCGAGCAATGGCAAAAACTAGTACGGGTGAGACTCCATTTTCACTTATGTACGGAACAGAAGCTTTGATTCCGGTGGAAAAAGGCAAACCAAGCACGAGGTACACACACATAACTGAAGCAACAAATGAGGAAGAGTTATGAGTAAATTTGGATTTGACAGAAGAAAGGAGAGAAACAACATTAATTCGAATGGCGGCTCAAAAGCAGATGATTGAACGGTATTATAACAGGAAGGCCTATCTGAGGTACTCCAAGAATGGGAATTTGTCCTCAAAAAGGTGTTCTGGTCAACAAAAATGGCAAATGCAGGAAAGCTGAGTGCAAATTGGGAAGGCCCGTATAGGGTTGGAGGCAGCGCTGGAATATGAGCTATGAGTTGGAAACCATGGACGACAATGTGTTACCATCAAATTTGAATGCAGTCCATTTGAAGAAGTACTACTTCTAAACGAGGATAATGCCCACGGTCAGGTATCATGCAAGTTCGATTTTGATTTTGTTATTTTGAATTTTACCAACCATTTTAGATGATAGGCAAAAAGTTGGCTCGTACCAAATGATGATATTAGACCCGAAAGACACGCGGAATACTGAATTATTCCTGATCTAGGTTACAACTTTTCTGATGAAAATAACGTTATGCAGTCATCATCTGAAAAATTACCTTCGAGTCTCGTTTGTATTTTCCTTTCAGGAAAATGACCAAAAGAAAAGAGTAGATCAAGTATTCGAGATTTCATACTTCAATGCTCCAACATTTGGGGGACTATGCATATAGAAGGTTACACAAAGAAAGAAGATGTATACCAAGGCCATAGTTCATCCTGAATCAAAATGTTGAAAGAAACCTTTGAAGACTTTGACTTTCTCAACAAAAAAAATTCAAAGGCGTTCAAGCTCGCAAAAAGGATGCAAGATAGTCCTAAGAGCTTTTAGGTTAAAGCCATAAGTTTAGTTGTAGAAAGACATACTTAAATTTGTAAACCTATTACAATGAAAGCAATTATGAATATGATGTACGAACAGTTACGTAAATGTTGTCCGAAAAGTTATTAAAACGATGTACAAACTTACTTATTTGAGAGTTAAAACTTCCTCAAATTACTTTTTATTTCATATCTACTTAATGTTTCATATCTTTGCGTCAATATGAAGATGCACATCATCTTCATCAGTGTCGTTAACATAAAAGGGTCAACTTTTATGAAAACCCGTCACTACAAAAAAAAACAGCATTTAACGACGGATTTTAGCGACAAATTTGTTCTGTCGCTGATTAGCGACGGATTGGCTACGGAATAATAATTTCATTGCAAAAAAGCCAAAAAATAGTTAGTATCTAATATAGCGACGGAATAGCGACGAAATCAAAAATTTGCCGCTAATTGATGGCGCTAAGTATTGGCGCCCTCAATTTACCTATGGATTTAGCGACAAAAGCTGAGTGACAAAGTTTATTTAACTACAGTGACAGATTTAACAACGAAAATTCCGTCGCTAGCCTTAATTTCTTTATCAAAATGTTTTAAAACTCCTTGCTACGGAAATTTACTTCGATAACGTATTCTTTAATGAAAAATAATATGTTTTTTAGTGACGGAACTTTGTCCGTAGCTAAATCCGTCACTGAATACCACTTAATTATTTTACCTAGGGCACAAATTTGGTAAAACATCAATCTCTTCTTCTAAAACAGTAGAAACACACGCTAGGAGCAAAATCAATAGAAGACACACGATGAAGGTTTTCAAGAACAAGTGCAAAAATCAGTAGCCAACGTGAATCTAAGGTTTGTAGATGGATTTGTTTCTTCTTCTTTTTCTTATGATTTGTACTAATTTTGGGTACCAAAAAAGTTAAGGCACCGATTTGTTAGAGCCAACTTATTTGAATCTTGTTATGTTGTGAAGCTGATTGCTGTCCGAGGCCGCCATCTTCATAGCCATCAGAAATGGCCTTGATTGACACATGATTTTGTCAATATTCTGTTTTCTTTGGCCATAGAATTTTGTCAATTTTGACGTAGAAATTTTTAATTGCCACATTTTGTTTCCTGGTAGAATACGAATTTTTAATTAATTTAATACTCACACGATGTAAACCTTGGTAGCCATTTTTCGGATTTGGTTAGATTTAGGCCTTCGGTTCTCGAAAGAAAAATGGGGTAACTGTCTTTCTCGTTATAGTTGGGAAGAACAGTAAGAGGATTTGGACTACGACTAATTGCAGTGTAATTACTTCATTGCACAGTGAGTAACTCATATACTCACTGTGCAAATAGAAAATTATACTATCATTGAGTTTAATCTGTTATTGCAGGTTATCTTTCTCATTGTTCGGATGAATTTAAGTTATACATACTAATTGGTAAATGTTTTCAAACCGTCAGTGAATACTAACTTGTGATAATAGATCAATTACTCATTTTATCAGAAATTTGATTAGTACTATATATAAAGAGATTTACGGGTAATTACCTAATAAGTAACATGATTTGGTATAAATCTTTTATCTAATTGTTTTCCTATCATGTGACATGTCTTGACCTTCATTGAGCTAAACTTCTAAGAATACGATGAAAAGGGTTACCAATAGTTTGGCGGCCGTCATAATTTGGCCTCATTACTTGACTCTCTCACAAATATCACCAATAGCATGGTTTTCAAGAATGATACTGTAGTTGCTATAGCGATTTTAACACATTTGGAGAATTTTTTAGTAGATTTCTTTGGTAGTTTAATTAATCTTCTCCTGCTTATCTTCTTAATTTTTTGTCCAGTACTTTCCTTTAGAACTTTCTTATTATCTTACTCATAGAAAAAAGAAGCCTGATTATCCTGTTTTGTTTCTATATTAAATAGAAAAATGGATAACTTAGAGCGTGCTTGGATGTACGGGAGGTTGGATGGCCGAAGGGGTATTAATTCTAAGTTTGTACTGGGGTGGATAGCTTTATCATGTTTGCACGTTCTCAGCGAAATCACATAAGTGGTGAGAATGTTCGATGTCCATGTAAAAAATGTCGCAACATTATATACATAGATGTTGAAACAGTTAGATTGTACCTTTTTAAGTTTGGATTTGTTGAAAACTATTCTGTTTGGAAGTATCAAGGGAATAAAGATGTGACTGGTGTGACGTATTCTAGCGGTGATCTACATAGTGGTGTTCAACCTGCCTTAGGGTATGACAATCCATACTGACAAATGGTTTTAAATGCAGATGGACCCAAATTTGGCCAGGGTTCTAGTTGGAAATCTTGTAGTAATACTGAATTTGAGTTGTCTCATCATTTTGAGCCTTCAATGGAGGACGAGGATAATCCTTCATTGGAGGAGGAGCCTAATCCCGAGTCTCAAAGGTGTTATGATTTGCTAAAGGCTGCTGATACAGAATTGTTTGCTGGTTCTTCCCTCTCTCAACTCGCAGTAGTTTCTAGGATGTTAAACATTAAAATGGAAAACACTTTATCACATAGGGGATATGACCAAATGATGCAATTATTGAAAGAGGCTTTACCTGAAGATAACATAATGCTTGAAAGTTATTATCAAACCAAGAAGCTAGTGCGTAGCTTGGGTCTTTCGGTTGAAAAGATTGATTGTTGTAATTCAGGATGTATGTTGTATTGGGTGACGATGAAGACCTCATATCTTGCAAGTTTTGTGGCTACGAGAGGTTTAAACGTCGCGTTGGTTCTCGTAAGAGGAAATTAGTCCCTTCTAAAACGATGTATTATTTTCTTTTGATTCCTAGATTGCGAAGATTATATGCATCTCATTCTACAGTCGGTGACTGAGATGGAATCATGATCATATACAAGAGGAGGGGGTAATGCGTCATCCATCGGACTATGAGGCTTGGAAGCACTTCAATGAAACTTATTCATTTTTTGCTGCTGAACCAAGGAATGTGAGGCTGGGGTTATGTACTAATGGTTTCCAACAACTTGGTCAATCAGGAAGAAAATACTCTTCGTGGCCAGTGATTTTTACTCCATATAACTTACCTCCTTGGATGTGTATGAATGAAGCGTACATGTTCTTAATTGTCATTGTTCCAGGCCATCCAATTTTAAACAAAATGTTGATGTTTTTCTACAACTTCTAATAAAAGAATTGACCTTTTTATGGGAGTAAAGTGTGGAAGCATTTTACATCTCAAAAAAGAAAACCTTTCAATTAAGGGCGGCTTTGATGTGGACAATCAGTGACTTTCCAATATATTCTACGTTATCAGGATGGAGTACTGCTAGCAAGTTAGCATGTCCTTATTGTATGGAGGTAGCACAATTTTTTAGATTACGTCATGGTGGGAAAAAAACTTAGTTTGATAGTCATAGAATGTTCCTTGACCAACATCATCCATTTAGGAAAGATCATAAAAACTTTCTTAAAAAGGTTAGACTGTCAAAAGGCTACCACCAGCACTTAGAACGGGAGAGGAAATTTTGAACCAAATTAGTGAGTTATGGCTAAGGAAAGTAACAGAGGAAGATGCACAAGTAGTTAATTCGAGAATATGTAAATCTTGTGGATGGAAAACACGAAGCATCTTTTGGGATTTGCCTTATTGGAGTTCTAACATGATTCAGCATAATCTTGATGTCATGCATATTGAAAAGAATGTCTTTGATAATGTATTTAACACAGTTCTTAATGTTAAAGACAAAACCAAAGACAATCCGAAAGCACGTCTGGATATGCTAACCTATTGCGATAGACCTCAGTTGGCAAAGGATGCTAGTGGAAAATATCCCAAAGTTGCATATACAATATACAATGAAGCAAAAGATATCTTATTCGATATGGTGAAGTTTGAACTTTTCAGATGGGTATGTTTCAAATTTGGGTTGATGTCTAGAGACGAACAAGTTTAGGTTATTTGGCATGAAATGTCATGATTGCCACATGTTCATGCAACGGTTAAGGCCTATTGCCTTTCATGAACTACTTCCTAGTAATGTGTGGCAGATACTTACATAATTGAACTTATTTTTTAAAGATCTTACTTCGACCACTGTACGACTGGCTGACGTGGAGAGATTAGCAATAGACATCTCACAAATCTTATGTAAGTTGGAACATATATTTCTACCAGGTTCTTTAACTCAATGGAACATTTGCCCGTGCACATGCCATATGAAGCAAGAATTGCTGGACCTGTACAATATTGATGGATGTATCCTTTTGCGAGGTAAATTTAAAACTTCTATGTCATAGTAGTGACAAGTATGCTACACATGACTTTTTAATTTAATGGTCCATTCATTTATCTATTTAGGTATCTTGAAACTTTGAAAAAAATGATTGGGAATAAAGCTAGTGTTGAGGGATCTATTTGTGATGCTTACTTGATGATAGAGTCAACACAATTATTTTTTCATTATTTTGAACCTCATGACATTACACGTAATCATAATGTGGACTGAAATGATGATGGTGGTGTTGTGGAATATCATAAAGGAAATTTATCAATATTTACACATCCAGGTCGACTATTGGGAGAAGCAAAAAAGAGGAGTTTATCCTTGGAAGAAATCAAGGCTGCCCAAACTTACATTCTACTAAATCGTAAAGAG
This sequence comes from Nicotiana undulata, assembly GCA_005239495.1. Lineage (NCBI taxonomy): Eukaryota > Viridiplantae > Streptophyta > Magnoliopsida > Solanales > Solanaceae > Nicotiana > Nicotiana undulata. The sequence continues at coordinate 76,095 of MDKH01173330.1, forward strand.
GTTGAGCCATTTGTAAGGTTACATTTGAAAGTTATACTTGCTTAATATAACAAATATTCATATATTAGAAGCACTGATTTTAACTTATTTTGTTGCAATGAAGTATGTACGTGGAACGTTTACAAGAAGAATATCCGAATCTATCTCAGGATCAAATAGATGAGAATCTCGAAACATATTTCTCTATATGGGTCAAGCAATATGTAAGCTTCCAACAATAATTTACTTTTATACAATAATGTACATAAATTGACTTGTTAAATTTAACTAAGTCTCACAATTTTTTAAATAGGTCCGAAGCAGCCATATTGAGAATTCATTCTTGCGTAGCCTTGCTCATGGACCATTGATAAGTGCGATATGTCATTCAGTGTATTTTTTTAATGGATATAAATTTCACACAGAAATTCATGGTAGCACAAGTTCAACAATGAATAGTGGAGTTTGTATATCAGATCCAAATGTTGGTGACTACTATGGTCGGATACAAGAGATTATACAAGTAGAATATCGTGAAGAACCTTTAAAGAAAACTGTATTATTTAAGTGTGAATGATTTGACCCAACAATGAATGTTGGTGTTAAAAAGCATAATCAATACAAATTGGTGGATGTTAACCATCGCCGTTGATGTAAAAAATATGAACCTTTTATTCTTACGATGCAAGCAACTCAAGTGTGTTTTGTTCCTTATCCTAGCAAAGAAAGAAAAAGGAGGATTGGTTAGCTGTATTGAAAGTTAAAACTCGGCATGTTGTTGAATTACCCGATGAGGAAGTGATGGCAATTGCAGATGCGAATCTCCCCTTCCAAGTTGAAGAAGTTGAAGATCATGTGATAAATACGAACATTGTCGTGATGAAAATATGCTCTTACATGATCCAAATGGGGATTTAATTGAAATGGATGAGCACGTTGATGATGAATTATTGCTAGATCATCATGAAACTGAAGAAGAAGAAGAAGAAGAATAGTATAAACGGAAGATACAGAGCATGATGAGGAAGATTTTGTAGAAGAAATAGATAGTGACTAGTGTGTTAATTAAAAATATGTTGATGTATCTTACTGTGTTTTGTTTGTTGTATTCTAAGATGGATGCTATGTGTTTTGTTTGTTGTAATCTAAGCTGAATGCTATCTCCAAGAATATATCTATATTTATTTCTTTTCTTTGATGTCTAACTTCTCACTCATTTTCCTAAATTTATCTTATTATAAAATTGAAAAATCTACCAGTAATTTTGGCCCAATTCTTGACTTGTACCAATGTTTTCTGTTTGCAGGGACTTAATTCTTGACTTATACCAATTTATGAATCTAATTTGCTTACATGGAATTTTTTTGGTAGATATGACTCGAGGGAGAGGCAGAGATAGCATAGCTCGTGGAGGCAAGCCCTCAGTTAGGGGTAGGGGTAATTATGCTATTCGTGCAAATATGTCTTATGTTCCCATTCCCATAATTAGTCCTTAACAAGGTGGTGCGAGCTCTTTAGGTGGGCGGAATCACATAAATCAAGTACAAACTTTAGCTCCTAGAAGTACGACACCCGTTCAAACATCAGGTCATGGTAGTACCCCAACTATCCATTCTGAATCATCTACTAATACACCTCATCAGAGTAACCCAATAGGTGAGGGCATATCTACTCAAAGCAACACAATTGGCGAAGGTGAGTGCACCTGTAGTCGCGGGCAACGGACACTTGTTACTCTTGCTCCTACAGGGTTAGTCCATGTTTTTACTATTATATTTTATATAGAAATTTTGATTTATGATGCCCCTTCACTATTGTCTTCAAATCTTTTCAGGTTAGAACATAGTGGATTATGCTCGAAGACTATATTTAAATCTTTCTAGCATGAACTTGATTCCAATGGAATCAATTGGAAAAGTGTCTCTGACGAGATAAAAAACTTTTATTGGGAAAAATTCAAGGTATAACTTCTCATTATATAATGAATTTAGGAAGTGTATTACCTGTTATAAATAAGATATTAATTTTATTACTTTATAAAATTATTTCAGAAGAAATTCTATTGGGACTCTTCCATTGATAATGCAGTGAGGATCCAGTGGGAGAATAAGGCATCAATAAGGTACAAAGGTTTCATTTCCAAATTGAAACTAAAAAAGTTAGGCCAAGAGGTGTTCCAGAAGAAGTGTGGGAAAGTTGGGAACAACTTTGGAAAGATCCCAAGTGTGTTGAAAAGTCAGAAATAAATTCAAAGAATCGTCGTGGCGGTAAGAGTGGAGTCTCCACCGAGACTCACACAGGCGGCTCTGTCTCCATTGGGGAGTATCCCAAGAGAGTTGTAAGTATATCGCAACCTTAGCTTTATTGCAACTCTGAACTTAAAATTTCTTCTTGTTGGTGTTAAGAATTGCTTATTGTAACCTTAGCTTTCATTACTTGGCGTTACGATTGATTGATTAGTTACTTAACGTATGTAATTTCATTGGTTGCTGAGAAAATCTATTCTACAAAACAATAGTTAGCTCCCCGGCCAGGCTATAATAAATGCGGCTAAAGAGTTTAAGGAAAACTTCTGATTAAGTATACACAGAGACAAGCTATTTGGAAGATAAAACCAACGAAGAAGGTACTTAATGCTTTTTGCATGTTCAGTATGTACCTGTAGTCATTGTAGATGCACTGTAGACTAGATAGGTATTAACTAAATGAAATGGAAGTAGGATGTTCTCTCATCTTGTACGTATACCAAATATTGTAAAGACTAGCATTTTGAGCTGTTGATGATGGTTTCATTCCTGAACTCACGAGGCATTGTGGATCTCATATATTTTGGTGAACTTCGTTTATTAGTTAGAACGCCCTTTTTCTTGTTAATACACACAGGATTTCATGGGAACTTTCACAAGACATCTAAGGTTAGAGCATTTTATAGTTAAGTATGAATTGAATTTGGCAAAATAAAATTTAGTCAGCCTAACCTGTCAGGTTTAGCTGGGAATATATTCATTAATTAGTTAATTTAGGCACAATCTAAATTAAATAACTCAACCCGCGAAATGGGAATATGACGCTCTTTCATTTTATAATATTGTCAACTATACTTAATGTAATAAACTTAACCTGTTTAGCTGGATTAGTTGTCCTATTGTTAGAACCATGTCCTATAGTCTTGCAATCTTGTAAGAACATCTCATGTAATGTGTTTGGATGCCCTTTCTTACAGATTCTGCACTCATTCTTGCTCAAACAGATCCCCTGCTTGCTTGTGCTCTCACATCTGTTAGAACTGTGTCACTTCATAAAGAAGAAAGCTACATCTTTGTAATGGAAATACAGAAGATTAGAAGTTACATCTGTACCAATTTTTGCGCCAATTTATCACTGTCTTGATCACCCTTTTCACTGGTAGAGCATTGAACAATTTGCTTGTTCATCATGTCGTCTTTTGGGGTTGTGGAATCGAGTATACTTTCGTCCACAACTTCTAGTGCTTCAAAAGTATTTGAGATAGAAACAATGGTGGAGATATTTGGTCGAACACCTGAATTTTGTTGCCTTGGCGATACCACCTGCTTAGTAGGTGATTTTCTAGATGACACTACGTTCCAGTTTCCCTCCTTTGTATTTGAATTATTGACCTTACCATCATCAATTGTACCACCAGTTTTTGCTTCCACATATATGCATTTTTATCCAGTCTTTTTACTTGCAAAAGTCTGGTCCTCAGCATCGCATACAAGAGTGTTTTGTGCAGTTGTCAACTATTTACTTTCAGCCATCCCATGCACTTGTTTTGCCCCTGTATTGGAAGCCTTAACACCTGAAGGAAATACATCAAATACTGTCACAACATTTTGAGCTGTTGATGATGGTTTCAGTACTGAGCTGTTGATGATGGTTTCAGCCCTGTATTGGCAGCCTTAACCCTTGTATTGTATTTATTAAGTGTAATTGTTTTCGACTAAAATTGGTGACACTAAACTAGAATTAATAGCTTATTGAATCAAACAAAATTGAATCTCTGTCAGCACAGTATCTATATGTTATCCCTCACAACGTGTAGATACTTATGTCTTATAGGTAAGCTGATCTCGTTTAACCTTTGAAAATTAGGTGATTTTATATTTCTTTTTCTAATTTGATCTTTTTTAACCAAATTGAAGGAAAACGTTTAAGGTATTTGTGTGCGCTAATAATGGTAGCTGGATGGATAATGTAAGTAGATTAGAAGTTCAGAATGATAAAAAGTTAGAAATATCAAAAGTTACAAGTTCAGAAAGATTAGAAGTTAGAACCTTTGCTTTCTCAATGTCATTCTGGTGCAACAATCTTTGAAGAATCGCTAGACTTTTCATATTTTGTTTAATTCTAGTTTCTTGTGTGATTTGTTTATTCCGTGCAATTGTTTCGTACTTTTCTCTTTTATTATCGTTGTGAATTATTTGGTTCAAGTTCTTTTGCTTTAAATTTCTTCTGGGATCATCTCATCCTCTACTATAGTAATATTTTCATCCTTTTAAAAATAAATTATTTTTTGTATAGGCTGTTGAAAAGGGTCAAGACCTAACACCAAGTGAGATACATTTGTATCCATACACATGGGCATGATGGAAAATCTTTTCTGGATGAGAAAGCTTGAATCGTGCCTGTAAGTCCAATATTTTATGATCTTATTTACTACAATGTAAAAAGAGTATGAAAAGTATCCTCTCTATTGGTTAATTAAATGCTCAACATTCTTGACTATTTAATTTCACTACTTATTACACCTCTTATACATGAAAGGTATCAGGAAATATTACAGGATCAAACACAAACTCAATCTGATATTGATCAATGTAAAGCATTATGAAGCCGCGAGAGGGGAAAAGAAGAGAAGAGTATTTGGTCTTGGATCTCAAGCAAAATGCTACTATGGACCGAATCTTCGTGGCTCTTACGGATCAGATGCTTCATCATCAATACCACATTCGGGTGCTCAATCAGCATAGAACCTGGATAAGTTAGTGATGCGTTTGATTCCTGCACTAACAGAGCACATAGTTCATGTGATAACTGATCATATGCTTCCAGTATTGATTGAGCGGGTGCGTGAAATGATTTCATCACCCTCATTGACTTTTACTGACCACCCATCAGATGTGGTATCAACATTTCATGCTCCTACTACTGCTACTGTTCATGGGGTTCATCCATCGGTTTCAGATGATGACCTTAACCCCTAAGCGTCGTATGTGGAAGCTTTTTGGTTTGAACTTTATTGTTGGTGTTAGGGATAATTCGCACCTTTTTGGTTTGAACCTTATTATTGGTGTTAGGGATAATTCGAACTTAATTGTATTAGCTATATGCATTTTGATATTATTTTGGACCTTGAAGTATGTTAATTAATATGAATTTTTGTTATTATTAAGGATACCTAATAATTTACATACAAAGTGCATGAGCAAAGAAAATTTAAATGTTAAATAAAAAATATCTAAAAGGGAAAAATATTGCGACAGATTGCGACGGATATTTTTTGTAACAAAAATAATATATAAAACAACATTGCGACAGATTGCAACAGACGATTTTAGTCGCCAAATGCAAAGTTGAAATGAGTCTCAAAATATTGGCGACGGGTTCGCAACCGACTTTCTGTCGCAAAAGTATACCGACGACGAAATGCATTGTGAATTTAGCGACATAATTTTCTAATATAGCAACGGAAATTTTGTCGCTAACTGTTGCAACGGACAGTGTTCGTCGCTAGAACGTCGCTAATATTGCGACGGGTTCCATTTTTCCATCGTGAAGAGCTTAGCAACGAGCAAATCAGCAACAAATGGTCATCCGTCGCTAATCCTGCTTAGCGACGGAAAAAGACTCTTTAGTGACGGATTTAAGTCGTCGTTAAATGCTATTTTTTTGTAGTGCGTGCATATTGAAGTCACGGTTTATTAAAGCATTTTAAGTACAAGAATAAAGATAAAAAATTAAAGAGCACAAAGCATAATATACGACAAGAACAATAAAGATATTTATATCATTATCCCCAAAAAGAGATAGGGGCGGTAAAACCTTCCAAAAGTTGTCCAAAAAACACAAGGAGATTCCAACCAAAAACCAACATACAAACACTTTCCACAAAAAGTCGGGAAAGGGGAGAGCTATGGAGCATCATCAATGGGAGAAGAAGGATCGACTTGAGGAGAAGAAGGTTGAACATCGGATTTACTAGGAGCAAGTCCATCTCCATCACCCTTAGAACATTTGTCTTCAGGTGTGGAAAAGCTTTGACGCTGCTGAGTCTGTTAAATTATTTCTCCGATTTTAGCAATCTCAGCCTTAAGATCAAAATCTTCCTCGTTAGCTTCAGTTAAAGTCTCAAGGCGAGTGTTCAAAAAAGCCCATCTAACATCTAGTGATGACTTATCTTCGAGGGATTTATAATCCTTCTCCCACTACTCGACCTCAACTTTCAATTCTTCTTTTTTGTCCCCGAGGCTTCGTAAGCTGTCTTCAAAGGAGCGAGAGAATTTTCAAGGAATTGAATTTTATTTGTAGAGGCACGAAGGTCTTCTTGAGTTTGGGTAAGAATTTGAACCAGATCACCCGCATAAACCTCTTTTAGTTTAAGGAGATCTTTAAAACTCCTTATCTCTTCAGTAACCTTGGAATGTTATTCTGCAAAGGAGGATTCCAATCTATCCTTGTCTTTCTCAACTTGACCGGAAGAAGCTTTTAAAACCGCTAACTCAGCTGAGACCTTTCTCAATTGTTGTTCCAAATCTCTTTTTTCCTATGCAAGAACGTCATTTTCCAACTGAAGACCTTCAAGTTTTTCTCTCTGGATATCAGCCTCGATGCGCAACTTAATTAATTGATGGTCAGTCTAGGAGATCCTTTTTATAAGTTGAGTGCCTATCAAATTAATCTACAAAAAGGCAAAAGAAGAGGAGTTACGAATGAGGAAAAAGAAAGAAAGAAATATAAGTAAAGTTATACCTTGGGATAAGAATGAACGATGTCATTCATTAAAGTCAAAGAACTGTGACCCTCCAATTTCTTCTTTTCCACGGGTCCTAACAACGACTTCAGCCACACATCAGCTTGTCTAGATTTTCTCAACAAATTCCCACCCTCGCGCATTTCAGTTACAACCTTTTTCATATCCCGCCTGCTGCTAGAAGGCTCAGCTTCTGCATGAGGAGCAGCAGCAACAGCAACCATTGGGGCAACACTAGGTAAAGACACATGGGGATTAACAATGGGTAAAATTAGAAGTGAAGCAAGTGGAAGCTCTTCAGAAACAGACCTGAGGCCTTCCTCGCCTTCAAAACCATGGACAAATAACCTTTCAATAGGACTAGAGGGGGGATTGGCTAAATTACCAGTGTCTTCATCGGAAATTTCTAAAGGAACACTCTCTGGTTCATCAACAAGTTTGAAGGGAATTGAACCTGATGGGGGATCTTTGGAGACATGGTTTTCATCATATGAAAACCACATATCTTCTGACACATGGTTTTCTCACCAAGGAAACTTCCTCGGTATCCTCATCATCATCAGACCCACGGGTTTCAGTAATTTTTCTTTTGGAAGAATAAGCACTTAAGATCCGTTTTTGAGTTGAGCTTACCGAAAGCCTGGTTGTGGGAATAAATGCGGGGCTAATACAGTGAATGGCATACCCTAATAAAAAGGGGGAGGAAAGAGTTATATATGAACAATTAAATAGAAAGGAAATCACGAGATTAAAAAGGTATCGTGAGTCTTCACTTTCCAACCAAAATTCTGGGAAGGAAATTTCCAAGTTCTTTTGTCCATGAGAGTAGCAGTTAACATCTTTTCTACCCAAGCACGAATGTCAGGAGTTTCTTCGAAAACTTTCATGGTTGCTGAAGAAATAAAAATAGGATTATGAAGAGGAATTCAAGATATCAAAGGAAAAAAACAACACTTACGTGCAAAGTTCTATTTTTCTAGAAAAGACATGTTTCTTTTCACCAACTAATGCACTGGTGGGGGAAACAACAAGTCGGCATACCAACTACGGCTACGGTCATCCTCAAGGCTGACTAAAACCTTTTTACTCCTAGCCACGAGATAAAAAATACCTTCACAAAATAGCTTGGGAGAGTAAAGATGAAGTGAATGACGGAAGGTAAAAGGAGCGAAAAACTAAATTCGAGAAATAACGAAGGCATGCCACTTTCCTCCACACAATGGGACCGATTTGGTCAAGGAAAACATTAAAATAATGACAAAAATCAATGATCACTGTGTCAATGGGAGGTTTAAACCCTAACGTGAAAGGGTAAGTATACACGAAAGAGAAGCCAACATGGTAAGAAGTGATTCTTTGGTTGGCACCAGGAATTAAAATTGAGAAATTTGGTTTCCAATAACATTCACGTCGAACTAAAGAGGAAAGACCAGGAGTGATCAGACTTGGGTAGTGTTCAGTAGGGTTAAGGGAAGCTATAGAAGAAACAGGATTTTTCATGGTTTCACGATCTGATTCAAAGAAAAACTCTTATGGAACAATCTTAGAAATTGTAGGCTCTCAAGCATGGGTTCATTCTAATCCTTGCCCCTAAAGAAGATCTAAGGTTTAACGGGGCTCTAGGTATAGAAGTGATACGGATTCATATCGAAAACACGAATAATGTAAAAATACGCGAAATCGAAAAGGATATAAGATTAGGGTTTAAAAATAGAAAAAAAACAAGAACCTAACTATGAACTAGTTAGACCCATTGAATTCCTATAATAAACACAAATCTAGGAAGAACAAGAACAACTAATACAGATTAAGCTACGCATAGAATGCAATTCAAATCCCCTAGAAGATATATCAACTAGAACAATGAATTAACATTCAAATACAAAAGATGATCCAAGAGTATGAACATGAACTCATACATGATAAACCTAACATAGATAATCTAGAAAATATGGTCAATAAAGAGAAATAAAAAATACCCTAAACCTCTCAAGGTTTAGTCTTTGTTTAGCAATCCATCATCAAAATCTTCCCTTCAAAATGAGAGGAAGAGACTATTTATGCTAAAGTGCTATTTAGGCTAAATAACTAAAAGAGCCTTAGCTTTATAAGACTAGCCTAAATAGCTAAAATGCTAATATGACCTTCTTAATCTTGAATCCTTTAAAGCACTCTAATGCTATGATGTTGACTTGAAAATTATCCTCACTAAGCATGCTCATCCGTCGTGTATCATCCTCCTCCCCTTAAAAGAAATCTGTCCTTGAATTTTGACCTTGCAAAACCAAGAATGGGGCACATATAAGTATCAAGCCAATCACAATCAAAGCATAGTATATCCAAGCTAAAAGATCAAAGTTCACAATCTTGCACTCAAAAGTAACACTCTTATGATATAGCCAAGTGTCGTAATCTAGAAAGAATACATCTTCAACACAAATGACACAAACTTGACTATGAGGAAAATAATATCCGTGAGAAGAATCGAGAGAAAGTAAAGTTACATGCCTCCAACAAAATCACAATCTTGTAAAATTCTCAACAAAATACACACTTTTATGGTATAACCAAGTTTCATAAGAAGCAATAGAAATCATACTCTTCAATCCAAAGAAAGACACTTTACCACAATAAGAAATAACTTTGGGGTCAAAAACAAACTTTAATCCCCGAGTATCCACATACTTCCCAACAACTTCACATGGAAACTTAAGAGATAGACTAAGTTCATCATGAATCATCATACAAAGAATATCAAAATACTCAAAATTATGCATCTTTACCTCAATGGCCTTAGATAAACACAAGATAAGCATAAACGAAATGTACATACCAATCTTGCTTTTGGGCAAAAGAAAAAGCTCGTGACAAATAATATGCCGAAGTGTTAGTTCAAGGCTTTCCTTACCTTTAGCAACTTTCTCTTGTTGAACCTTCACAAAATAATCGATAAAGTTAGGTTCTTTTTGCTCACAATGATCGTTCAAAAAGAACAAAAGAAACATTCTTACCTTTTCTTAAAGAAACATTAGTAAAATCTAACGAGAATGTTCTTTCAAAATTAAAAATAAGATAATTAAAGCAATTAATACTAGTGCTAGCTTCAAACACTTTACTTTCCTTTTCACTCTCAAACAAATCACCATATTCAAAGTTGCCCATTTCATCATAAAAATTGAATCTTTCTTCCAAAGGAATGAAAATAGAATCAAGGAATTCATCAACATATTCTTCTTGACTAGTTTCTTCATAAAGTTCAAAACTTTCGTCCAACAAAGTTAAAGTAGAGTCAAAAGAATCATCACATTCACCATCCCATAATGGTGTTCTATAAATAGTATTAACATCATCACTAGCTAAAGAGTCATTAAATAAAGAACTAGGATCGTCCAATAATACACAAGAACTCTTAGCTAGTTGCACAACACAATTATTTTTGTCATCACGAGATAAAGAAATATCAAACTCATCAATGTCATAGCTATCTTCCAAACTCAAAGTGTCACCACAATCAACTAAACTAGCAAGAGAAGAAGGATAAACTATTTTACCTTGAAACTCGTCTAAAGTATTTACTTTACCTTGTACTTTCTCATGTAATTCCATACGTCCTCTTGAAAAGGTAGACTGATCTTCTTCCAAACTCTTCAAAGTGGATTGAACTTCATTTGATGGCTCATCTTCAAAATTCCCTACACATGATACAAAGCAACTAGAGAAAGAAGAAAGATTAGTAGCATTAGAATAAGAAAAATTCTCACTCTTTTTTTGTTTTTCCTCTTTCTTTTCTCTCATTTTCTTTTCAATCTCTTCACTCTTTTCTTGTGACAACTAAACCACTTCACTCCACACTTCCTCTTCTTTTTCCACTCTAGAGTTGTCACTTTTCTCTCCCTCGTTTCTCTCTTTCTTTTGTCTCTCATCCCTATTTTTCTCTTTGTATTTTTCAAGGATGTTCTCAAACTCATTTGGCCTATATCCCTTTGGTTCACTTCATCCCCCCATATATTCGTCATTGATAACTTGTTGGATGGTGTCCAACTCATTCAAGACGGTGTCATGATCATGTTGAAAAAGTGGGTTGTTGATCTGTCACGACCCAAATTACCAACCCTCGGGATCGTGATGACGCCTAACACCACCACACTTTCTAGGCAAGCCAATGTTAGAACTTTAATTAACCATTTTCTCTTGAATACTTGCTTAAACATAAATAAGTTGTTTAAAAACAAATGATGAATCTAATATTTCCCAACAAGTGATGTCATAAATAATATTTGGAATAATAAACGAACCACGAGCTAACAATAATAACTATAAACTACCTCAGGGTCGGGTGTCACAATTTCACGAACTACTATAGAATACTACAAATAAATGGGCTGAAAGAAAATGTATTTCTACTTTTGAGTGAACTAAAATAGTATCTAAATACAGAAATAGGAGAACATTCCAGGAATCTGCGGACGCCAGCAGATCTACCTCGTGTCTTCGCGATAATGCTGCTCAACTATGCTCAAAGGATCGGCTTTGACCAGTACCTGGATCTGCACGAAAAAGTGCAGAGTGTAGTATCAGTACAACCGATCACATGTACTGAGTAAGTGCCGAGCCTAACCTCGACGAAGTAATGACGAGGCTACGGCGGGGTGTTTTAACATATATAGTAAAATAAAGCAAGAAAATACTTCTAAACTAAAAATAATAATAAACTGAAGCAATAAATGAATTAAATAATCTCAGCCACTTTTTTCAGGACTCAGCTATAACCAATTCTCACATAGGTTTCCACGCTTCCAATATCAATTTTTAAAGTAACCATAGGTACCAAATATGATAAACAGTAGAGTAAAATAGAAAGATTTTCATTCCTTGTGTTTAAAATCAGTAAATCATAAATATTATCCCTTATTGCTCCTTGTTGCGGTGCGCAACCCGCTCCCACATGTCCTCCCTTATTCTTCCTCTCTATATTCATATCACCCTTATTTCTCCTGTTACGGCGTGCAACCCGATCCCACCAGAAAATTTCATAACTTTATTCGTAAAAGATTTCACAATTCAAGCCACTGCCTTTCATAATAATAATATACTCTTTCTCAACAAGTGTAATCAGAAAGTCGTATTACTCATAAACCTCATCAATTATCATTTCACAATGAAACCAACCAAAATCTATAGATTTCGTAGAACACTTTCAACCATCTCAACCTTCCATATATCACAATGAATCCAGGATTTAAACTCATACTTTCGAATTTCATAAGACAACGCTTAACAACAAGTTGATGAAAACAAGTAGACATAGAGACATAGAATTCATGCAAATAACCAAATCAGGAACCAATTAATTGGGGATAGGGAAGGGATCATGCTAAACAGGTAATTTGGTGGTGCATAGATACTTGTCAACTCACCTATGCACCACACACATGCAATTCACATAGCATTTAGGTTGGGGATTCCTATTCCCTCAAGTCAAGGTTAAACCAAGCACTTACCTCAATTCAACAGGCCACTTACTACTCAATCACAACTTTTCCTTTAGAAATTGCCTTCAACTCACTTGTATCTAATCATAATCGGGTTTAATATCATTAATTATTGTTAAAGGAATTAACTTTATTAAAAAATTATGGGTTTCCTATAAGATTTCCCAAAACTCCCTAATTCTACCATGAAAATTTCTAGATTCTAGGTTGAAATCTTGTAAAAAGTAGTTGAGGATGGAAAGAGATGAGTTAGAAATCACTTACCAATGATTTGGGGAAGAAAACTATTTTGGAAAATCGTCTATTTTGTTCTAGGGTTTTTATTTTTATTTTTGAAAAGTGGTAAAATAATTAAAAGTCCCGTATTTATATGCGCACCTGGTCCCTGCCCACTGTTGTCAGCGGAAAAGTGGGTGTTGCAGCGGAACCTGATCCTTGCCCACCGCAGTCAGAGGAATAATGGGCGATGCAGCGGAACCTGGTCCGCTGTAGCGGAATTCTAAACGTTGCCACGCCTTCAGGTTCATAGAGCTGAACCTACAACCTGCAACCTTCAAAATTCCAGTTATTTTTCTAAGTGTCAAAACACTCAGTGGCCTACTAGAAACTCACTCGAGCCCTCAGAGCTCCAAACCAAACATGCACGCTAGTCTAAAAATATCATACGGACTTGCTCGTGCGATCAAATCATTAAAATAACATCAAAATTTACAAATTCAACCCCAAAATCAAGATTTTCCTCAAGAACACTCAAATTTCACTATTTCTCATCCGGACGTCCAAATCATGTCAAATCAATTTCGATTCTCATCAAATTTCTTAAGTACGACTTTCACATTATAACAAACCTGTACCGGGCTCCGGAACCAAAATACGGATCCGATACCAATGAGTTCAAACCATAATAATTTCTTTATTTCCTTTAAAATTTCAGTATAACAATTTTCTTCAACAATTGTTTTATAAGGCTAGAGACCTCGGAATTCGATTCCGGACATACGCCCAAGTCCCATATTTTACTGCGGACCTCCTGGGATCGCCGGAAAACTGATCCGGGTCTATTTACTCAAAATGACAAAAACCAAATTCAAATCTAAAATTTACTGTTTTTCTTATATTTTCACATAAAAGCTTTCCGGTTTCACGCCGGGACTGCGCACACAATTCGAGGTAATTAAAATTAATCATTTTAAGGCTAATAAGCCTGGAATAAAGTCTTAATTCATAAAATGACCCATTGGTTCATCACAATCTCCACCTCTAAAGGAAACCTTCGTCCTCGAACGGATATAGAAAATTACCTGAATTGGAAAACAAGTGGGGATATCTACTCTGCATGTCCGACTCGGACTCCAAAGTAGTTGCCTCAACGGGCTGGACTTTTCACTGCACTCGAACGGAAGGATAGCTCTTTGATCTCAATTGACGAACCTGCCGGTCTAAAATGGCTACTGAATCCTCCTTATAAGTCAAATCTGTGTCCAATTGGACAGAGTTTAAATCTAACACATGGGACGGGTCACCACGATATTTCCGGAGCATAGACACATGAAATACCGGATGAACTGAGGATAACCCTGGAGGCAACACAATTCTATAAGCTACCTCCCCCACTCTATCAAGAATCTCAAACGACCCGACATACCTAGGGCTCAACTTACCCTTCTTCCCGAATCTCATAACACCCTTCATGGGTGATACCCGAAGCAATACTCGCTCTCCAAACATGAATGCCGCATCACGAACCTTACGATCGGCATAACTCTTTTACCTAGACTGAGCTGCACGAAGTCTCTCCTGAATAATATTGACCTTATCTAAGGCCTCCTAAACTAAGTCTGTACCCCATAACCGAGCCTTTCCCGGCTCAAACCATCCAACTGGTGATCTACACCGTCTACCATATAATGCCTCATAAGAAGCCATCTGAATGCTCGACTGGTAGCTATTATTATAAGCAAACTCCTTTAATGGCAAGAACTGATCCCAAGAACCTCCAAAGTCAATAACACAAGCGCGAAGCATATCCTCTAAAATCTGAATAGTACTCTCGGACTACCCTTCCGTCTGAGGATGGAATGTTGTGCTCAACTCAACTCGCGTACCCAACTCACGCTGAACTGCCCTCCAAAAGTGCGAGGTAAACTGCGTACCTCGGTCAAAAATAATAGACACGGGCACACCGTGAAGGCGAACAATCTCTTGAATATATATCTTTGCCAACCGCTTCGAAGTATAAGTAGTTGCCACTAGAATGAAATGTGCTGATTTAGTCAGTCTATCCACAATAACCCAAACCGTGTCTAACTTCCTCTGAGTCTGTGGGCACCCAACAACGAAGTCCATAGTGATACGCTCCCACTTCCACTCAAGAATCTCTATCTGCTGAAGTAAACCACCGGGTCTTTGATGTTCATACTTCACTTGCGGACAATTCAAACAACGAGCCGCATAAGAAACAATATCCTTTTTCATCCTTCTCCACCAATAATGTTGTTTCAAATCCTGATACATTTTGGCTGCACCAAGGTGAATAGAATACTTAGAACTGTGAGCCTCATCAAGGATCAACTCATGAAGGCCATCAATATTTTGCACACATATACGACCCTGCATCCTCAAACACCGTCTTCACCAACTGTAACCTTCTTGGCACCACCGTGCCAAACTATGTCCCTAAGAATCATCAAATGTGTGTCATCATCCTGCCTCTCTCTGATACACTCAATTAAAGAAGACCGAGTGATTGTACAAGTTAGAACACTGTCGGGGTGAAGTATCCAACCTCACGAACTGATTAGCCAAAGTCTGAATATCTGAAGCCAACAGTGTGTCACCGAATGGAATAAATGCAAGGCTGCCCATACTCACCGACTTCCTACTCAATGCATCGGCCACCACATTGGCCTTCCCTGGATGATATAATATAGTGACATCATAATCCTTCAACAATTCTAACCATCTCCGCTATCTCAAATTAAGATCATTTTGCTTGAATAAGTACTGGAGACTGTGCTGGTCTTTAAAATCTTCACACTGCACATCGTAAAGGTAGTGTTTCCAAATCTTTAGTGCATCAACAATAGCTTCCAATTCTAAGTCATGAATAGGATAATTCTTCTCATGGACTTTCAACTGTCGAGACACATATGCAATCACCCTGCCATCCTGCATCAATACTGCTCCAAGTCCAACTCGGGAAGCATCATAATAAACCGTGAAGGAACCTGAACCTGATGGTAACACCAACACCGGTGCTGAAGTCAAGGCTGTCTTGAGATTTTGAAAGCTCGCCGCGTACTCGTATGACCATTTAAATGGGGCACCTTTCTGAGTCAATTTAGTCATTGGGGCTGATATGGATGAAAACCCCTCCACAAAACGACGGTAGTAACCCACCAAACCTAAGAAGCTCCTGATTTCCGTGGTTGTAGTGGGTCTAGGCTAGTTCTTGACTGCCTCTGCCTTATTAGGATCTACTTGAATACCCTCTGCTGATACGATATGACCCAAGAAAGCTACTGAATCCAACAAGAACTCACATTTTGAAAATTTTGCATATAACTGATTATCCCTCAAAGTATGGAGCGCTATACGGAGGTGCTGCTCATGTTTTTCCCGATTGCGGGAGTATATAAGAATGCCATCAATGAACACGATCACGAAAGAGTCCAGATGAGGCTTGAAAACCCGATTCATCAAATCCATAAAGGTTGTTGGAGCATTAGCCAACCCAAAAGACATAACCAGAAATTCATAATACCCATACCTCATCTGAAAGGCTGTCTTAGGAACATCAGACGCCTAATCTTCAACTGATGGTAGCCCGATATCAAATAAATTTTCGAAAACACCCTGGCACCTTGAAGCTGATCAAATAAATCATCAATTCTCGGCAATGGATATTTGTTCTTGATGATAACTTTGTTCAATTGCCGGTAGTCTATACACATCTTCATTGAACCATCCTTCTTCTTCACAAACAAAACCGGTGCACCCCAAGGCGAGACACTAGGTCTAATAAAACCCTTATAAAGCAAGTCTTGCAACTGCTCTTTCAATTCTGGTGGGTCCATCCGATATGGAGGAATGGAAATAGGCTGATTTTCCAGAGCCACATCAATAAAAACATTAATATCCCTGTCGGGTGGCATCCCCGGCAGGTCTGCAGGAAACACCCTGGGAAACTCGCGAACAATAGGCATTGAATCTATGGAAGAAACTTCAGCCTCAGAATCACGAATATGAGCTAAATAATCTAAACACCCCTTCTCAACCATGCGATGAGCCCATGGCTTAAGAAATCACTCAGCTGGGAGAATGGCCAGGAGTCCCTTTCCATTCTAATCGAGGCAACCCCGGAAAGGCTAAGGTAATTGTCTTGGCTTGAAAGTCCAAGATGTCATAATAAGGAGACAACCAATCCATGCCCAGAATAATATCAAAATCGACCATGTCAAGAAGCAAAAGGTCTACACTAGTTTCAAGATTCTCAATGACTACTACGCACGAACGATACACACGATCTACCACAATAGCATCCCCCACTGGTGTAGACACATAAGAATAAGTAGACCCTAGATCAAACAAAACTGAGGCATTTCTATTGCAAACTGAAATGCTACCTGTAATGACACCATCGGAGGACTCCGCCTCAGGTTTAGATGGAAATGCATATAATCGGGGCGGGGCTCCACCACCCTGAATTATGTCTCCGGGAGGACCTCTGATAGACTGACCTCCACCTCTAGTGGGCTGGCCTCCACCCCTAGCGGCCTGATCTCCACCTTTAACATTCTGGCCTCTACCTCTAGCTACTAGACCCCTACCCTTGGCTGGCTAGGCAGGTGGTGCTGGAACTATAGAACGAGAAACTTGGTACTAATGTTGATTACCCGAAAGTCTCGGACAAGCTCTCCGAACATGCCCATATTCACCACACTCGAAGCATCCCTCCTGATATAAAGACTGACCTTGACGAACTAGCTGACCTCGATAATAACTCTGCAGAGGAGGTGCTCTAATAGGAGCTGATGGTGTACTGTAGACTGGCTGAGCAGAAGAAGGTGTGTGAGAACCATAACCACTTGAAGTACCATGTGAAGCCCGTAGTGCTGAATGTAATTGCCTGGAAGACTGGCCTATGCTAAATGAAACCCCTTATCCAGATGAGGCACCACGAAAAAACCAGAATGGCGAGGTCTTTTGTCTAACCCCTGACCTCCCATCCCAAGAACTGACTCAACTCTCTTAGCCACATTAGCTGCGTCCTGAAAAGATATCTCAGTCCCTGTCTCTTTGTCCATCTGCAACCTAATGGGCTGAGCAAGGCCCTCAATAAATCGTTTGACTCCCTCCATATCTGTGGGCAACAAAAGAACAACATGCCTAGCCAAATCCACAAAGTGTTTCTTATATTGGGTTAGGGTCATGCTGCCCTGCTGAAGTCGCTCAAAATGACGACGTTTCTCCTCTTGAGTAGTAATAGGCAAAAACTTCTCCATAAAGAGATGAGAAAACGGATCCCAGGTAAAGGCAGGTGACCCAACTGGTCTAGTCAACAAGAAATCCCTCCACCATTTCTTAGCGAAATCGGTCATCTGAAAGGCAGCAAAATCAACCCCATTGGTCTTCAAAATACCCATATTATGCAGAACCTCATGAAAACTATCCATATATTTTTGAGGATCCTATGAAGTAGCACCACTGAAGTGAACAGGGAAAAGCTTAATGAACCTGTCCAATCTCCACAAAGCATTTGAGGACATAGCTACCCCCATCAACAATCGACGCTGTAACAACTGGATGAATTACCCAAACCGGATTAGCTACTAGGGTCTGAACTTGAGGAGTAGTCTGATCAGGAGTGTGAGTAGCAGATGTCTGGACCCCTCCTCCAGCCTGAGATACGGTTGCTGCCACTGGGAGTGTGCCTCTCTAGGCTACGCTCTCCAAAGGCCTAGTAATAGGACCAAAGCATCCTAAAGCACTGGGGTAGCAACAAACCCCTGTGGGACCTGAGCTGGTCCCACTGGAATAGTCTGATCTGGAACCCCCTCATTAATCTCAATTTGGGGCTCCGCATTTGGGGTTGTTGTCTGAGCAACGGGCTGTGTCCTACCCCTGCCTTGGCCTCTAACGTGGCCTCGGCCTCTGCCCCTAGTAGGAGATGTTGCTGCTGCTGGACCGGACTGTTGGTTAGTGGAAGAGGAAGCACACGTTCTAGCCATCTGTGAGGGAATAGAAGAGTTCGATCAATATTTGAGATATCAAGAATCACACGATAGAGTAGAAATAAAATGAGTTTGTTCCTAACTTCATAGCCTCTCAAAGATAAGTACAAACGTATCCGTACCGATCCTTCAGACTCTGATGAGCTTGTTCGTGAAATGTGAGACCTAAGTAACCTAGTGCTCTGATACCAACTTGTCACGACCCAAACTCCCAACCCTCGGGATCGTGATGGCGCCTAACACCGCACTTGCTAGGCAAGCCAATGTTAGAACTTTAATTAACCATATTCTTTTGAATACTTGAATAAACATAAATAAACCGTTTAAAAACAAATGATGAATCTAATATTTAACAACAACTGATGTCATAAATAATATTTGGAATAATAAACGAACCACGAGCTAACAATAATAACTATAAACTACCCCAGGGTCTGGTGTCACAATTTCACGAACTACTATAGAATACTACAAATGAATGGGCTGAAAGAAAATGTAGTTCTGTTTTTGAAGGAACTAAAACAGTGTCTAAATAAAGAAATAGGAGAAGATTCTAGGAATCTGCGGACGCCAGCAGCTCGTGTCTCCGTGATAATGCTGCTCAACTATGCTCAAAGGATGAGCTTTGACCAGTACCTGGATCTGCACGAAAGAGTGCAGAGTGTAGTATCAGTACAACTGACACCATGTACTGAGTAAGTGCCGAGCCTAACCTCGACGAAATAGTGACGAGACTACGGAGGGGTGTTTTTAACATAACCTATGGATATAGTAAAATAAAGCAAAAAAATACTTCTAAACTAAACAAAATAATAAATTGAAGCAATAAATGAATTAAATAATCTCAGCCACTTTATCCAGGTCTCAGCTATAACCAATTATTCCCACATAGGTTTCCACACTTCCAATTTCAATTTTTAAAATAACCATAGGTACCAAATATGAGATAAACAGTAGAGTAAAATAGAAAGATTTCCGTTCCTTGTGTTTAAAATCAGTAAATCATAAATATTCTCTCTTATTGCTTCTTGTTGCGGTGCACAACCTTCTCCACCTATCCTTCATTATTCCTCCTCCCTATATTCATATCATCCGTATTTCTCCTGTTGCGGCGTGCAACCCGATCCCACTTGTCCACCCTTATTACTCCTTGTTGCACCGTGCAACCCGCTCTCACCAGACAATTTCATAACTTTATTCGTAAAATATTTCACAATTCAAGCCACTGCCTTTCATAATAATAATAATAATTCTCAACAAGTGTAATCAGAAAGTAGTATTACTCATAAACCTCATCAATTATCATTTCACAATGAAACCAACCAAAACTTATAGATTTCGTAGAACACTGTCAACCATCTCAACCTTCCATATTTCACAATGAATCCAGGATTTCAACTCATACTTTCGATTTTCATAAGGCAATGCTTAACAACAAGTTGATGAAAACAATTAGATATGGAGACATAAAATTCATGTAAACAACCAAATCAGGAACCAATTAATTGGGGATAGGGAAGGGATCATGCTAAACAGGTAATTTGATGGTGCATAGATACTCGTCACCTCACCTATACACCACACACATGAAATTCACATAGTATTTAGGTTGGTGATTCCTATTCCCTCAAGTCAAGGTTAAAGCAAGCACTTACCTCAATTCGGCAGGCCACTTACTACTCAATCACAGCTTTTCCTTTAGAAATTGCCTTCAACTCACTTGTATCTAATTATAATTGGGTTTAATATCATTAATTATTGTTAAAGGAATTAACCTCATTAAAAAATTATGGGTTTCCTAAGTTTTCCCAAAACTCCCTAATTCTACCATTAAAATTTCTAGATTCTAGGTTGAAATCTTGTAAAAAGTAGTTAAGGATTGAAAGAGATGAGTTAGAAATCACTTACCAATGATTTGGGAAAGAAAAATATTTTGTAAAATCGCCTCTTTTATTCTAGGGTTTTATTATTTTTGAAAAGTGGTAAAATAATTAAAAGTCTCATATTTATATGCGCACCTGGTCCCTGCCCACCACTGTTAGCCGAAAACTGGGCGCTGCAGCAGAACCCGGTTCCTGCCCACCGCTGTCAGCGGAATAATGGGCGTCGCTGCGGACCTGGTCCCTGCCCACCGATGTCAGCGAAATAATGGGCGCTACAGCGGAACCTGGTCCGCAGTAGCGGAATTCAAAACGCTACCACACCTTCAGGTTCAGAGAGCTGAACCTGCAACCTGCAACCTTCGAAATTCCAATTATGTTTATAAGTGTCAAAACACTCTGTGGCTTACTCGAAACTCACCCGAGCCCTCGGGGCTCCAAACCAAACATGCATGCAAGTCTAAAAATATCATACGGACTGCCCGTGTGATCAAATCATTGTAATAACATCAAAATTTACAAATTCAACCACAAAATTAAGATTTTCCTCAACAACACTCAAATTTCACTATTTCTCATCCGGACGTCCAAATCACGTCAAATCAATTTCGATTCTCATCAAATTTCACAAGTACGACTTTCACATTATAACAAACTTGTACCAGGCTCCGGAACTAAAATACGGATCCGATACCAATGAGTTCAAACCATAATCGTTTCTTTATTTCCTTTAAAATTTCAGTATAATAATTTTCTTCAACAATTGTTTTATAAGGCTAGGGACCTCGGAATTCGATTCCGAGCGTACACTCAAGTCCCATATTTTACTGCGGACCTCCCGGGATTGTCGGAACACAGATACGGGTCCGTTTATTCAAAATGTTGACCAAAGTCAACTAAAACAAAATTTAACTCTAAAATTTACTGTTTTTCTCATATTTCCACATAAAATCTTCCCGGTTTCACGCGGGGACCGCATACACAATTCAAGGTAATTAAAATTAATCATTTTAAGGCTAATAAGCCTGGAATAAAGTCTTAGTTCATAAAATGACCCCTTGGGTCATCACATGATCATTCGAGGCTCTTGAGGTGGTATGGGTGGTGGAGGAGGGAGATTGTCCCTCCTTGGTAGTGCTTAAGGCATATGTTGTGGACGTAGAGTTAGTGATGGTCTAGGTTGTGGTGAAGGTTGATAAGGTTGTAGTTAATGTACTTGTGGTGGTTGAAGTGTGGTTGGGGTAGTTGGTGTTGGTAGTGGAGTGGTGGATAAGTGTAAGGTGCATTGTAACAAGCATCAAAAGACACAACTTGTCTTGGCATAGTATAAACATCACAATCGCCACTTGGACTTGGAGAAGGACTTGGGAATTGATTTGCAATCCAAACTCCATTTCCAATATCTTACCTTGCCACCAACTTATCCTCAAAGTATTTAGGAAAAACAGAATGCCCCTCCATTTATATCAACCACATACCTATTCCATTTTACATCAATCGGAAGATGATGATCAAGAAACCAAGTCTTTACCAATCTTACATGGCAATACTTCATAGGATATACGTCACACCAAACCACATCTTTAAAGTCTCCTTTGGTTATAGTAATCATCACACCTCTATCAACCCACGTACCCCGAAATTTATAAGGCGACTCCCTTGGAATACAACTCAATTCCAACCATTCAACAAAGAAAGAAGCAATAAAGTTGGCCGCATATTGATTACTTATAGCAACCAAACAACCCTCATGGCCTTCTACATTCGCTACATAATGCCTCAAATTTATCTTTCTCCCACTTTCATCATAAAAGATTACAACACTTGGAGAAGCACAATTAGTTTCATAAGAAGAACCCACATAACCATCCATACCTCCCTTATGACTCCTTGTACCTACAAAAGAAAACTTAAAGCAAGAAAGTTGGTTAGTAAAAAATAAGACCTCACTACTCACACCCTTAGTGTATCACTCAATATATATGTCACTCAACGCTCGTGTTTACACTCAAAGGTCAAAGGCTTTTGCGACCTCGCTGAATTGAACTCACCACTCAAGCCTTTTTCCACACAAGGGTATCTAAACATTCTCTTCACAACCAACGTTCTCAAATCAATCCAAGTAGGCAATCAAGTATCGATTCAGAATGGAATGTATGTGACACCAAGTAAAGTATAATTAAAAGCTAACGGACTTGGGCCAAACAATTTAGAACGAAATTAAAAGAGAAAAGCACGAAAGAAATGGAACGAAATAAAATAAAGCACACAAAGAAACTAGAAATAAACTCAATATGAACAAATATCAAGTTAATCTACTTTAGAGTTTAGCTTAATACAAATTGGAAGAAAGAAAATAAAAGAAGCTAACAAACTAGACACTCTTTCAAAATTTGGTCATATTCGCAAAACTGGCTACTTTTGTAAACTGGTCAGATATGCAAAGATTTGCCACTTTTGTAAACCTAGACAGATTTGAATACATGAACTTCCAATTGTAGTTGCAATCCAACTTCAATCAAATCCCATACTATAGCTCAATCCTGTCCAAAATAACCACAAAAGTACAAAATTTAAATGAAAGTCTTTGAGCTGTTTTCACTAGACAGAAACTAATGGACTGAAGCTAGAAATTGCAGTTGAACAATCCAGGAAATTGCAGTTGAACCAGCAGAAATTAAGCTCAAACACTATAGTCAATTCCTCAGTCAACACCCTCCAAATTCAACCCAAGACTGCAACAACTATCTAGATGAATTTCAGCCCAAAAGAGACTCACAACTTAACAAAAATCCCCCTCAAACTTCCAACAGCAGAACTGGTTCACCTAAGCAGATGAAACAGTACCAAATTTAGCTTTTGGGACTAGCAGAAACATTTCTCAAACTGTAATTTTGTTGTTAAACATTGTCGATTTCAGCAGCTCTAATCTGACTCAGAAGCTCAATCAAAATCCTAGTACAAACAGTCCAAAAATTGTTGTCGACTTGCTGATGCAGATAGGCTGCACAGTTGCAATTTTTTTTGCAGGTCTTGTCAGTTCAAAAGTTTGTTCAACACTGCAGATTTCTACCAGATGACTCTATCTGGTGCAAATAGCCAATGCAAAACAGGTGCAGAATTGCAATTCAATTGCTGCAAAAAATTCGCTGAAACACTGCAGACTCTATCTTCCAAATATTGATGCAAAACTGGGGCAGCAACTGGTGCAGACGGGTGCTTAAAATGCAAGCTGAAAATAGGTAAAGAAGAGCAAAAAAACTGGACTGAGACTGCAACACAAAACTGATAAGAAGCAGCCCTAATTTCATCTGTTAGTTGCTGCAATTCTGCCGTTACGTAGCATTTCAAACAATGTAGAAACAAGGCAGAAAACTGTTGTAGGCTCAAACTTGTGCAGAACTTAATGGAACCGGGCAGAAAACTCAGCTCTAATTGTGCAAATTTTGCTATCTACAACAGGTGGGACACAAACTGCAATGCTCTTCAACAATATGAGGAAGCTGGGAAAACAAAGCTGCAGATTTTAGGCTATAAAATCTGCAGATATTAACCTTCAAAATACTGCTGCAATTAAGTAAATTTGCAGCTCAAAACCTTTTCCCAACTGGTGCAAAAATGCAAGCTGAAACTGGTTAAAGAAGTGCAGCAAACTGGTTCTTCCTTGCTGTCCAGAAATTGCAAGAAGTTTCTTTCAAAATTTTCTAGAAAAGATCGATGCACAACACTGTACCAAGCTGCCCAAAGATCAAATTTTCTCAGCTGTGACAATCCTCAATTCACTGGAATCAAAATCAAAATCTACGACATAATTGATCTCAGTTCAAACTTTGTTCTTGACTCAAATTTTGTACAGAACTACACAGAAATGAAGACAATGTAATGCACAGGTAAACAACCGTAGTTCACAATCCGATGAAAAACTAGAGCAAACAGCTAGTGTATCGACTACAACATGTCTCAAAACTGATTACAATCAGATTCAACACTCCAGCAGTTTAGCAAGTCAATCCAAACTTTTACAACAATAAAACTCCAGTAATTCAACAATGTCAATCAAGTCGTTCTCGATTAACAGCAGTCCAAAACAATACTATTTTGTGCAAAACTAAAATAAGTTCATAGGTCAGTTCAACATTCTTGATTGAATTCCCCAACGAGAACTTCATACAATAGTTCAAACCAACGACAACCTCGAGTCGAACTCACAACTGAAGACAGTCAAACCCAAACTGACATGCCCCGAACCTGGGGGGCGAGACCGGCACCCGGTGCCTCACCTATCCTTGCGTACCAACTTGCGACGAAGAGACTATGAACATATAATGTCATACTTTGGCCATGGTCCATATTGCAAGACAATTTGTGAACGCTGACTAAACATCAACATAAAGCTCGGCCGACATAACTACTATAACTGGCAAACCAACAAAATATACATACAAGGCTTACAAGCCCAACATACTAAACTAACTGACAGGATATGTCTACAAGCCTCTACTGGTGGATGTACTGCGATCAGAACAGGGCCCCGACCTATTCATAATATATATATATATATATATATATA
>ML297798.1:7381-51105 GCA_005239495.1 Nicotiana undulata
GACTCCTTAGTCTACAATAAGAGAAACGACACTATCGTTATCATTTGAGCGTCATAACTATTGTGTATCGACCACAACCTATTTTACGATGAAACGGAAATCACCTCCCCAATATATATGAATTCACACAAGTCAAAAAAATCACCAAAAAGCCCAAAGAACATCAATAAAAATCAAATTGAGCCTCCCAAAACAGTCCACACACAACCTAATAACTTTATACATAAGACAACCACCGTAGTCGTGTCAAACGATCCGGAAATGTTACGACGAATGACCAGCCCACAATCCTAAATCTATATGGTGTTTCTACACACCCTTCCTCCTCCAAAACTCCACAATACATTAGTAAAACATGCAGCCCAATAGCAACACAAAACAGTCCGCAAAACAGTCCGCAAAACAGTCCGCTACAAGTGAATAAGTCAAACTCACGGCTTCCGATCACCGTCCCGTGAGTTCTTAAAAGTATAAAAATAATTAACTTGAATTTACAGCACAAAAATGGATTAAAGAGAGCAGTAAACTCACCTTACTTGCTGGATAACTCAGCCCTTATTTTGGTTCTTCAAACACTAGGGTTTATCCCAATTTGAACTTGAAAGAGAGGGAAAATCAATTAGGGTTTGTGGGTGATTTTTGGGAGGATGTTTGAAGGGGTTTAGGTCTGGTTATTTGTGAGTTATAATGAGGTATATACTTCAGTAGATAAGCCTTTTAATGGGCTTTGTGGCTGACCCGAAATTGCCTCTTTTTGGGCTATCATTTAACCAAGTAGGTGACCCACCTACCTGTCACCTAGCAGCTTGTGCATTCTCGCAAAAATGTCTATATCTCTCTACTCCGATGTCGTATTGATAAACGGTTTAGTGAGTTGTAAAATAGACTCATAGATCTTCAATTTGATGGGTAGATCACCCTGTAATTCATAGTAGATTGGGAGAAAAGATTAATAACATTTGACCTAAAGTTTAAGTAACACTATGAACCTAAGTTGCGACAACTCTTGTCGACTTTTGTTTGATAACTCGTTTGACTTCAAGACTATGATACGGATATTATATGATTCAAATACCTGAAAACATGTCCTCTTGAAAATATCAAGCACCCTTAGGTTTATCCAAAAATACGAGTTACAACATCCTCGATTCACTTAACTTCTAATACGTGTTAATCACTCTTATACACTCTTATATCATTTAAGATCAATAAAATTAAATTCTTATCATCTCAAAGATAATATCTTCCAATGTTTAAGTCGATTAACTTATGGCATGAGCCAACATACGTGAATATGGGTTGTAACACAACAGTTTTCTGAATGAGTACAAAGATGATGATCTTTATCCATAACAGTTTTTTGTTACAACAATTTTCTGAATAAGTACAAAGAGGATGATCTTTATCCATAACTGTTTTTAGTTACAACAATTTTCTGAATAAGTACAAAGATGTGCATTTCTCCCTCGTAACTAATATTTTTCCTTCTAACCTGAACGTTTGTTTACATCTATGAACATGTTCGAAGGTTTTTTGAATCAGGCTTTGTGTTTTGAGTCTTTGGCTCTTCTGATTGTGCTCATATCCCTTGACTCGTTGGGATGATGGATCTTCAGGCTCGAGCTTTGACTTTTTGATAGTCTTCTTTGCTTCGTATTTGCCTTCCATACTGTATAGTCCCCCAAGTGTTTGAGCTTTGAAAAATGAAATCTCGAGCACTTGACTAATCCTTCCTTGTTGTCCTTTTACGAGACTCGAAGGCATATAGTTTTTAGATGATGATTGCTTAACCCTTTAAAACGTCCATCAGAAAGTGTAACCCTAGACTGGGAATTCAGTTACTTCCTCGCGTCTTTGCAGGTCTAAATTCATCATCTGGTGATGGGTTAGCTTTTTGCCTATCATCTAAAACGATTAGTAAAATTTTAACAAATACGAAATCGAACGTAGTGATACCTGACCGGAAGTGTTCCTTTTCCTTAGAAGTAAAACTTCTTTAAGTGGATGGCGTTCCAGCTGGTTGGTAAGATCCTTCCATCCATGGCTTCTAACTCATAAGCGTCTTTCCCTTCGATGCCTCGGACTTTGTATGGTCCTTCCCAATTTGGATTTAGTTTTCCCGCACCAGCTTCTTTTGTTGATTAAAAGAATATTTTGAGAACGAAGTCCCCAATTTTGAAATATCTGAGCTGAGCTTTCTGGTTGTAATAACGCTCTATGATTTGTTTTTGAGATGCCATACTTATTAGCGCAATTTCTCTTCTTTGCTCGAGCAAGTCTATATTGGTCCTTAACTCATCGTTATTTGCATCCTCCGTGGCTATTGTAAACCTTATGCTTGGTTCACCAATCTTCACCGGTATTAAAGCTTCAGAGCCATAAACAAACGCGAATGGAGTTTCTCCCGTGGCTGTTTTTAAAGTCGTTTTGTAAGCCCGTAGCACTGCCGGTAATTCATCAGGCAAATTTTCCTTGGCTTTATCCAAATGTTTCTTTAGGTTATTGATGATGACTTTATTTTTCGATTCAGCTTGCCCGTTAGCAACGGGGTGATATGGCGATGAAGTAATTCATTTGATTTGCCAGCTTTCAAAGAATTCTGTAATTTGCGAGCCTATGAACTGCGGACCATTATCACATACGATCTCCTTCGGTAATCCAAATTGGCATATTATATTTATCCCTATGAATATTTTTACTTCTTTTTCTCGCAACTGTTTGAAAACTTCTGCCTCCATCCATTTTGTGAAATAGTCAGTTAACACGAGTAAGAATCATACGTTTCCTTTAGCTGCGGGAAGGGGTCCCACTGTGTCCATCCCCCATTTCATGAATGGCCATGGAGATATCACTGGGTGTAATAGTTCTGTCGGTCGATGCATGTTGTTAGCAAATCGTTGGCATTTGTCGCATTTAGTTACGAAGCTTTCAGCCTCTTCTTCCATCTTGGTCCAATAGTACCTTGCTCTGATTAGGGTTTTGACTAAATATCTCGCCCCTGTATGATTTCCAAAGTGTCCTTCGTTTACTTTATTCATCACTAACTCTGTTTGATTTGGTCCGAGGCATTTTTCTAGGGGACCTCTGAAAATTTTGCGATATAATGAATTGCGAATGAGGCAGTATTGTGCAGCTTTTCGGCGAAGTGCTTGAGCTGCTTTTTTGTCTTCAGGTACAATGCCATTCTGAAAAAAATTTAAAATTTCGTTTCTCCAATCCTAGGTTAAATTGTTAAAAGTTACCTCATTTTTGTCCTGGTCAATTGCTGAATGAAACAGGTAGACGACAATTGCATTGCCTTTATTTGTTACTTCTGTAACTGCTGCGAGGTTAGCCAATGCATCCGCTTCAGCATTTTCCTCTCTAGGTATTTGTATAACCTTCCATGTTTTGAACTGCCTTACGAGATCTAATGCCTTTTCAAGATACTGTTGCATCTGAGTCTCTCGAGCAATATAAGTCCCCTGCATCTGGTTTACTACCAGCTGGGAGTCGCTTTTAATCATGATCTGCTCGATTGAGAGTTCTCGTGCCAGTTCAAGTCCTGCAATGACATCTTCGTACTCTGCTTTATTGTTAGTTTAACATTTAATAGTTTGCCGTGTCTTTTCACCCGTGGATGATATTAAGACTATGCCTAGGTCAAATCCTTTTATATTAGAAGAACCGTTAGTGAACTTGGTCCATATGCTCAGATTAGTCCCATTAAAACGTGCTCGGACTAGGACTACCTCGGGCACAACGAGGATCCCAAATTAGGACACGCGTTATATTCCCGCACTATGTGTTTAAATATCGCAATACTTTTTCATAATCCTAACTGACTTGGCTACCTTTTGTTTTGTTTTTGTTTTCTTTCTTTTGATTATTCCCCTCCCTAAATGTTGGTTCGTGCACTCTGGCATCATCATCATACTACACAGGATCCAGGGGCCCTCAACCCTCTCCTCGTCCTAGTTCTCCCAAAGGATGAAGCAAAGGCAAGGGAAAAATGGAGGATTTGAACAACACAACACCAGTTTAATGGGTAGAGGCCACTGAGGGCCAGAGTAATCAAGTTCAGAATGAGGCTATGTTACAACTAGAGAAAAGGATGGTGAAGATCCAAGGGGAGCTTGAGTTGGTCCAGAATTTGGCAAACCTATCCTTCACACTCAGTGTGCCAGACGTCTACCATCCTAACACCCAAAATCCCATACCTCCTCAAAACACCCACACAAACAGAATCACCTTGCAATTCATCACCACACCACTCCACCAAAGAATCAAACTCTTCCACCACAATACAATGCTTGCCACACTCCAAGAAATACTCCACTACTCGTCCCCGAGCCACAAAACTCCACAAATGACCACCTTTACACCCAGGCACCTGGCCATCACAACAAACCCATCTACGTGGAGACTCTGCTGCACTCCACCCAACCCATCTCACACACACCTGAGTCTAGTGAAAAGGATTTTCTTATCAAGAATTTGGCTGAAGAACTTAAGAAGCTGACTAGCCGGGTTCAAGGCGTTGAGGGAAGCAAAGGAGTTAAATGGATGAACTATGAAGACCTCTACATACAACCCGATGTCGAACTGCCCGACGGGTACTAACCTCCTAAGTTTGAGATGTTCGATGGTATAGGTGATTCGAGGGTCCATCTGAGGACCTACTGTGATAAATTGGTTTGAGTAGGAAAGGATGAAAATATTCGCATGAAGCTATTCATGAGGAGCTTAACAGGGGACGCTTTATCTTGGTACATCAGCCAAGACCCCACGAAGTGGTCAAGTTGGGTGGGTATGGCGTCAGACTTCATGGACCGGTTAAGGTTTAATGCGGAGAATGCGCCAGATGTGTTCTACATTCAGAATCTAAAGAAGAAGCCCACATAAACTTTACATGAGTATGTTACTCGCTGGAGATCTGAAGCAGCTAAGGTTAGGCCCGCCTTAGACGAAGAACAAATGAATAAGTTCTTTGTCCGAGCACAAGACCCACAGTATTATGAGTGGTTGATGGTAATTGAGAACCACAAATTCTCTGATATTATCAAGTTGGGCGAAAGGATTGAGGAAGGAATTAAAACGGAATGGTCACCAACTTTGAAGACTTACAAGCTACAAATAAGGCCCTACAGTTAGGTGGTGTGCCCACGAAGAGAGATGTAGGAGCCATGATGGTTGCACAGAGAACCTAATCCCCACTGAAATATCAAACCTACCAAATACCTGCACTCACATATCAGCCAACACCTTCATACCAAGCACCCTCACCCACATACCAATCAAAACCTCCACCGACATATCAGTCATCTCCACCACCCACCACCCACATATCATACTACTTCTCCCAGATATTCCCAGCCCACTCCTATTTACCATTCCTATAATTCTCAACCATCCCACTATTCGTCACCCCCTACTCGCCAAAATTTCCCTAGACCTCGACCCAACTTTGCTCGCCAACCTCCTAAACAATACACTGCCATTGCCGAACCTATCGACCAACTGTATGACAAACTGAAAGCTGTTGGTTATGTCACTCCTGTACCTGCTGCAACCCCTGAGAACCCTCTCAATGGGTTAATCCAAATAAAGCATGTGCATACCATTCCGGCATGAAAGGACACACGATTGAGGAATGCCACTCGCTGAAGGATAAGATACAGTCTTTAATTGATAAAAAGGTCATTATAGCAAAGCAATCCACTCCCAATGTCCGCAACAATCCACTCCTAGACCACAAGGGAGGAGACATCAACATGTTCGAGGTAGAAGAAGATTGGGACCCGGAGGGGTCGATCGGGTTTATCATAGAAGGTGATGACCCAAAGAAGCCTGCAGTCACCCTTAATCCTATCATAGTCCAGATTCAGTCATCTGGAGATGCTGAGATAGCTGCGCCAGTACGTTTTTGAGTTTTAAGCAGCACCACCTGCAAAGCCGCCTGCGCCGTTTGAGGTCGAAGTTATGCCACCTGCAAATGCGCATACACCCTTTGAGGTTGGAGTTATGCCACCTGTTCCGTTCGAGGTAAAGATAGCTGCACCAATCACAGTGGCGGTGTCAACCACCCCACCTTTCTACACCAATAATGTACCATGGGATTATGTAGCCGAGGCAAGAAGGAAGGGCAAGGTCAATATCAAAGAAGTTACTGCTACATAGGGAATGACAAGGACCGACAAGGTATATACACCTGAAATCCTGACATAATCGAGAAAACAAGCTTCCAACAAGCCATCCATCATTGAGACAGGACCACACGACCTTTGGAGGAAGGTGCAGGCCAAAGAATACCCGGTCATCGATCAATTTAACAAAACCCCAGCTTAGATATCCATTCTGTCATTGCTGCAAAATTCAGAGACACACAAAAATGCTTTGATGAAATTACTGACTGAAGCATACGTGCCAAACAACATCACCAGTTGGGAAATGGCCAATATGGTGGGTCACGTGCTGGAGAGTCATAAGATTACTTTTCATGAGGACGAGTTGCCGCCTGAAGGGCTAGGTAATAACAAAGCCCTGCACATCACTATGCAATGTGAGGACTACTTCATCACCAAGATTCTGATCGACAAAGGATCTAGTCTCAATATCTGTCCATTGACAACGCTCAAGAAATTGGGTAAAGGGTTGTATGAAATAAGAGAGGGGTCGATGAATAAAAAAGCTTTCGACGGTTCGCAGAGGTTCACCATCGGCGATATAAGCCTTTGTTTGAAAATGGGGCCTACGTGGTTCGAAGTTAATTTTCAGGTGATAGACATATCGGCGTCCTATAACCTGCTATTAGGACGGTCATGGATACATGCCGCTGAGGCCGTGGCATCAACGTTGCATCAGGCAGTGAAATTTGAATGGAACCATCAGGAACTAATCATCCACGGAGACGGAAGCAATCCTATTTACAGTCGCCTGACCATTCCGGTGGTTGAAGGTAGAAGGAAGCTGGGTGGAGAAACCTACCACCACATTGAACGAGTCAACGCGATAGAAAAAGACAAATGGTGGGATAGTTAAATAGTAAGCATGATGAACTGGAGAGGGTACGGGCCTGGCAAAGGACTCAGCAAGAATGTC
Source organism: Nicotiana undulata (assembly GCA_005239495.1). Lineage (NCBI taxonomy): Eukaryota > Viridiplantae > Streptophyta > Magnoliopsida > Solanales > Solanaceae > Nicotiana > Nicotiana undulata. Next base: position 14,462 of record ML297798.1, read on the forward strand.
CAAGGGATTTCCAAGCCGATACAGCTCAAACGCCATGGCACCACTTTCGAGTTAGGATACAAATACACTTGAGAAGTGTTCAAGAACTGGTCGCCACCCTGACGCGGTCCTTATTACCCATTGGAGTAGCCAATACCACATCTGGAGCAGACCTTTCAGCATGCCGATGTTATATAAGGGTCAGAGGAAGAAGAAGCACTGGCAACATTGAAAAATATATTCCTAGAGGAGGATGATATGGACTGTTTCGTAATTTTTTAGGAGGAGCGGGAGGAAGGCCCTTCCATCCTGGCCGTGAGCAAAGGAGCGTCGCTTAAGAACTAGACTATCAGAATAGCCAGGGCCCGACGAGTCCCGGGGTAGCAAGGTTGAACAAGCATCGTTTATTTTTTCATTTGCTAAATGATTTCTTTTTCACATTTCCATTTCTGCAATAAGATCTCCAATGTTCTAAAACGTTTATTCAATTTATCAAAAGCACTTTTATGTTTTGAATAAATATTTATTATTATCATTTTCTCTCATTACTTTATCTATACAACATTACTATTACTTATCTTGATGAACCAATGACTGTGACATGCAACGAGGCATCGTAACAAAAGGACACCGATTCAGAAGTCGAAGATTACCAACGAGGCATAATATACATATTGAAATTGTCAAAGAAGTCGAAGATTTTGAGAACAGACCTAAGTCAAACCTGGACGAGACTGAGGTTGTCAACCTGGGGGATTCAGAGAATGTCAAGGAAACTCATATCAGAATCCATTTGTCGCCGTTAGAGAAGAAGGAATACAAACAGTTCTTGAAAGAATATGAAGATATCTTTTCATGGTCGTACGATGACATGACTGGTCTGAGTATATCCATTGTGGCTCAGAAATTACCAACCAATCCAATGTGTCCACCGGTAAAAAAAAAGCTCAGAAAGTTCAAGCCTGGCATGAGCTTGAAAATCAAGGAAGAAGTTACCAAGCAAATCAACGCCAAGGTTTTCAGGGTAGTGGAGTATTCGACACGGTTAGCCAACATCGTGCCGGTACCCAAGAAGGACGGGAAGGTTAGAGTCTGTGTCGACTACAGGGATCTCAACTGGTCCAGTGAGAAAGATGATTTCTCATTACGAAACATACACATCCTGATTGACAATTGCGCCAAGCGTGAACTTCAGTCGTTCGTGGATTGCTTCGCCAGTTACAATCATATTTGGATGGATGAGGAAGATGCTGACAAAACAACTTTCATTACGCCGTAGGGAGTTTACTGCTACAAGATGATGCCATTCGGCCTGAAGAATGTTCGGGCCACCTATATGAGAGCTATTATCGCTATCTTCCACAATATGATACTCAAAGAGATTGAAGTATATGTGGACGATGTAATTATCAAGTGCAAGAAAGCCACCGACCACATAGCAGATCCGAGGAAGTTCTTCAATAGGTTGCAGAAATACAATCGGAAACTAAACCCCGCAAAGTGTGCATTCGGGGTTCCTGTAGGGAAATTGCTCGGGTTTATTGTCAGCCGCCGAGGGATAGAATTGGATCCTTCAAAGGTAAAAGCCATCCAAGAGTTACCACCACCAAGGAACAAGAAAGATGTGATGAGTTTCCTGGGACGCCTTAACTTCATCAGCAGATTCATAGCCCAGTCCATGGTCATATGTGAACCAATCTTCAAGATGCTAAAGAAATATGCTGCGACCAAATGGATCGAGGATTGTCAAAAGGCCTTCGACAAAATTAAGGAGTACTTGTCAACACCGCCAGTCTTGGTACCACCCGAGCCAGGTAGACCTTTGCTACTCTACCTCGCAGTAATAGATGGAGCTTTTGGCTGCGTTCTAGGGCAGCACGATGAGACGGGAAGAAAAGAGCAGGCCATTTATTATCAGAGCAAGAAGTTCACTCCGTACGAAGCACGGTACTCTCTATTGGACGTGCATGTTGTGCTCTAACCTGGGTAGCCCAGAAGCTGAGGCACTACTTTTGTGCCTACACAACGTATCTCATATCAAGGATGGATCCCTTGAAATATATCTTTCAGAAACCCATGCCCACTGGTAAGCTGGCTAAGTGGAAAATCCTGCTGAGCGAATTCGACATTGTCTATATGACGCAGAAAGCAGTCAAGGGACAAACATTGGCAGACCATCTTGATGAGAACCCCGTGGAAGGAGAATACGAACCCCTGAAAACATATTTTCCCGATGAGGAAGTGTCATTCATAGGAGAAGATATTGCAAAATCTTATGACGGTTAGAGAATGTTCTTCGATGGCGCGGCGAATTTCAAAGGAGTCAACATTGGAGCTGTCCTGATATCGGAAATGGTCAACATTATCCGGTATCTGCCAAACTCAGATTCCCCTGCACCAACAATATGGCGGAATATTAAGCCTGCATCTTAGGGCTCAACATGGCCATTGATATGAATGTTCAGAAGTTGCTAGTGATTGGTGACTCAGATTTGCTAATACACCAAGTATAGGGAGAATGGGCTACTAAGAGTTCCAAGTTATTGTTGTATCTGCACCACGTGCAGGAATTGAGAAAGAGGTTCACGAAGATAGAATTTTAGCACGTCCCTCGAATTCAAAACGAGTTCGCTAATGCATTGGCCACTTTGTCATCCACGATATAGCATCGAGATAAGAATTTCATTGATCCTATTCCAGTGAAGATCCATAGCCAGCCAGCCTATTGCGCCCATGTTGAAGAAGAAGCAGACAGGAAGTCGTGGTTCCATGATATCAGGGAGTACTTGGCAAAGGGAGAGTACCCAGAGCTTGCAAATCACGTTAAGAAACGCAAGCTGCAGAGATTGTCCAACAGTTTCTTTCAAAGTGGAGGAATCCTATACAGGAGAACTCTTGATTTGGGATTGTTGAGATATGTTGATGCATAGGAAGCATCCAAACTACTGGAAGATATACATGCTGGGGCCTGCGGCCCACATTGAATGGCGTCGTCTTGGCCAAGAAGATACTAAGGGCCAGTTATTTCTGGATTACCATGGAAATAGATTGCATCTAGTATGTACCGAAATGCTACCGATGTCAGGTACATGCAGATATGATAAAGGTACCTCCAAATGAACTCAATGCAACAAGCTCACCTTGGTCGTTCGCCGCCTGGGGAATGGACATAATTAGACCGATCGAGCCTACCGCCTCCAACGGACACAGGTTTATCTTTGTAGCAATAGATTATTTCACTAAATGGGTCGAAGCAGCATCTTACAAAGCACTGACTAAGAAAGTCGTGGTAGACTTTTTCCGTGACCGTATCGTTTGTCGATTCGGAGTTCCAGAGTCAATCAACACCGACAATGGTTCCAATCTCAACAGTGGCCTGATTCAAGCTATGTGCGAGACTTTAAAGATAATACACAAGAATTCCACAGCCTACAAACCTTAGATGAATGGATTTGTAGAAGTCGCCAACAAGAACACCAAGAAGATACTGAGAAATATGATAGAAAAACACAAGAAGTGGCGCGAGAAGCTATCATTGTCTTTACTGGGATATCGCACCACAGTCCGCACATTAACTGGGGAAACTCCCTACTTATTGGTCTATGGTATGGAAGTTGTTATTCCTGTTGATCTTAGCAATGCAGAATGGGTAAAGTGTCGTTATGAGAAAGTAGCCCTCATAGATGGAAAAATGATGAATGTAGTATGTCACGGGCAACTTTATCATAATAGAATGTCCAGAGCTTTCAACAAAAGAGTTAAACAAAGACAGTTCACACCGGGGCAGCTGGTGTTGAAGAAGATCTTCCCATATCAAGATGAAGCCAAAAAGAAATTCTCTCCCAACTGGCAAGGTCCATATATGGTTCACCAAGTAATGAGAAGAGGAGAACTTATACTTGCAGAAATGGACGGAGAAGTCTGACCAAAGACAATCAATTCAGATGTAGTTAAATGCTATTATGTGTAATCCTTTATCTCAATGATGTAAATTGAACTGCGCCTGACCTAATTCTCGTTTAACAGGGGATACGAAGGCAGCCCTATGGGTTCGGTCACAATTCAATAAAAATTTCATTTTTCCCCGCAATTGGAAACTGGTGCAGAATTTTGAGGAGGACCCTCAAAATTCCGAAGCAAGTTCAAACAATCGCCGCATGCGCAACAGTCAGAAGCGTCAACCCATCAAACTGGGGTAGAATTTTGAGGACGATCTTCAAAATTCCATAGAAGGAGAGGTTGCAATGTCTTGAACAGTGTCACGGTCGTCGGTTCATCTAAACTATTTTAAAATATATGTTTGTATTATATCTTTACAAAATTATGCATACTTACTCTTGAAAATAACTTTGTTTAGAAAATGCTACCCCGATTATATGAATAGGATCATCAGACTAAGCGTACCAGTCAAGAGAAGCCAGCAGGGATACGAACCAACCTTCCCCATTTACAGAACTCACGATTTGTTTTGGATGCAGGCACAAATTTCAGCATAGCGGCAAATGCTAAGGTTCACTGTTCGCCCAAAGGACAAACAATGCTCAAAGATACGATTCTCAAAGCGGTCGCACCTCCCAACATTCGCTATCATCACAAACAAAACAATGCTCCATAGCCACAATGCTCACAACGATCACGATACCGCAGTCTGCTACTAGCTAAGAAACTCTACTCTCATTTATTTAATCTTGCATAAGGCTAACTTTCTTCTTTTCTTCTGCATAAGGCTACCTTTCTGCCTTCCTCTGCATAAGTCTACCTTTCTGCCTCCATCTGCATAAGGCTAACTTTCTGCCTTCCCTTTCATAAGACTACCTTTCTGCCTTCCATTTGCATGATATTAAGCTATGTCTCAATCTGCATGAGGTTAAGCTCTACCTCCACTTGCATAAGGCTAACTTTCTGCCTTCCTCTGAATAAGGCTAACCTTTCTGCCTCCATCTGCATAAGGCTGACTTTCTACCTTCGCTTGCATAAGGCTATCTTTCTTCCTTCCGTTTGCATGAGACTAAGCTCTGTCTCCATCTGCATGAGGTTAAGCTCTACTTCCACTTGCATGAGGCTAACTTTCTGCCTTCCTCTGAATAAGGCTAACTTTTTGCCTTCCATTTGCATAAGGCTAACTTTCTGCCTTTCTCTACATAAGGCTACCTTTCTGCCTTCCGTTTGCATAAGGCTACCTTTCTACCTTCTGTTTGCATGAGACTAAGCTCTGTCTCCATCATCATGAGGTTAAGTTCTACCTCCATCTGCAAAAGGCTAAATTTGTGCCTTCCACTTGCATAAGGCTACCTCTCTACCTTCCTCTGCATAAGGCTACATTTCTGCCTTCCCTTTTGTATGAGACTAAGCTCTGTCTCCATTTTGAATGAGGTTAAGCTCTACCTCCATCTTCATAAGGCTAACTTTCTACCTTCCACTACATAAGGCTACCTTTCTGCCTTCCCTTTGCTTAAGGCTAATCTCTGCTTTCATCCTGCATAAGGCTAAGCTCTTTCTCTAATTTACTTTTTCATCGAGACTAAGCATTGTCTCTCAAGAATTGCTTACTTCGCTTTTCTTTCGGGCTAAACTCTTACATTAAACTCGCGAGGCTAAGCTCTGTCTTGTCAGCATCATATTATTGCATTTCATGGGCTGAAATATTGCCAACCTTTCCAAAGGCGTCATCGTTCGGAGGCACCATTTCCACGGACCTAGAACATCATGTCATGGCCGGAGGATCTCTCTCAATTTTGCATAGCATTATTCAAACGCTTCATCGTTCGGAGGCACCATCTGGATGGCCCGAGAACATCATTTCATGGCCTGCGAATGCTTCATCAAAAAACTCATGGCCCAGGACATCATGGTCCGAGGACGTCATCCTCAACCGTCCAAAGACAACATTCATAGTCCGACGGGAACTTGCATCATGTTTAAATTTATGAACAATATACGCTTGTATTGCTTTTATTTGCAGGTAACCCGGCAAGCGATGACTATCCTAGCAGGAGCGGTCCCGCTCCAATTCTACTAACCTTTCCTATAAACCATTCACTCATCCAGCCCTATATGTTGCGTCTGTTCTTGTAGTAACTCCATCGGTACACTTCGCCGGTGGATCCGGAACTACATACGACCTTATTCTATAAAACCAGGGATATGTAGGCAGCTCAGAAACTAGGGTGCGGCCTAAATCTCTCCAAATCGCTTCGCTCGGTCAAAATTGGCCATCATATCTTTACCCGAAAACTCTTTCATCCTCCACAGGTAAAGAGGGACAGCTGTTCATACCCAATTTTTCCTCAAAATATTTTTTATTTTGCATAAATACCTTCAAAACCATGCTTTCGTAGCAGTTGGTATTTTTCAATAATTTTCCTATATTTTATTAATTTATTTTAATTTATCTAGCATTTTATTTCCAATAAGTAATTAAAAATATTGCATTGCAAATGATTTCAAAAGTATTTCCTGATTTTATTTATTATTTAGAGTCCTACTAAGACAAAATTATTTCAGAATTAGCCAAATTTGCACCTTTTGGCTATAATTGTAGTACCTTTGAAATTATAGCCCAATCATTTGATTTTGTACTATGTTTACCTAGAAATTAATCATCTGTATTTTAAATACTGAGTAATCATTTTAATTTATTTTCTAAACATAAATTTCATTTATTATAATTATCAATTATTTTTATAAATTATTTTTAGTTAATTTAATTAGGTATTTAACAACTAGCCCTTTATTTCAATTATAGCCTAAAATCAGCCTAATTCGTAACCCAATTAAATAACCCAACAGACCCCAATCCCAATTCCTATATTACCTGGCCCAATCCTGATTCAATCTCGATTTTGATCAACGGTCCAGAGAATCCCTTCCATAATTAAACCTAAAGACTACACTCCCCCTCTCTCATTTTTCCTCACTCACTTCGCCGTTTCATCTCTCTCATCTCTCTCTAAACGCTCCACCTGTTGACCCTATCTTCCTCTTCTTCGGTCGTCACCTTGCCGGAAAACATAGTGGTTTCAACACCCACAACCTCATGGCTCCATCCTTAACGTGTGTCACTGCCTTTGAAGCCCTCAAGTGAACCATAGACGGTTCACTCACCTCCTATGATCTCACGCCATTTTTTCGGCCATCCGTGGCCTTCCAAGTAAGATCTTACCACTTGCCGGTTAAAATCGGTGACTTTTGAGTTTTTCTTCTCCTCTTTGGGTTCTCGCTTTGAAACCCTAACTTCTAAACCTTCCGATTCTTTTAGATATGTAACAGATCTATACATATCATGAGTTCTTTCCATGTTTTCTTTAAAGATTTTTCAGTTTCCTAAACGATTCATCGTTTTTTCAAACTAGGGTTTTAAATCCTTTTTCAAAACAGTTCTCTTTCCGTCTTCTTAGCATTATCTTATGATTCTCATCGTGTTTAAACATGATTTAAGATTTTCCCCTTTTGTTTGATTCATTTTGGTAAAACCCCCAAATGTTTTGGCTTCAATCAGCGATTCTGAGTCTATTTGCGATAATGTTTTACCTGTTCTAGTATGACTACTTTGCTTTCATGTACACTGTGTGATTTTGTGATTTTTTCTCTATGTTTGCTGTTAGGGTTTCTAATCCTTCGCCATTTCTGCCTAAATCATGTTTCTTCTGTTAGGTCCTTATTTGCTATGTTCTGATGTGAATGCCTAATTTTGTGATTAGGGTCTCTGATTTTACCTAATGTGTGTTTATTCCGCTTAAGTCAATTCTATTTGCTACATGAATCTGTGATCAGTACTGTTCTCTACTGATTTTGAGTATTTCCTTAAATATGTGATATTTTTCTTTGAGTAATACGAATTTCCTGTAATTAAAACCTCATTCGAGGGTTTCCTTACTGATTTTCAGAATTTAAATTATCTCTTGCCTTATTTCTATGAATAATTTAGTTAAATTAATTTACAAGTGCTTTCCTTAATTAGAGTATTCCGAGCTTAGCCCTTATTATATGTCTTATACTTTGCTGAAATTTTATTTCCTTATGTGTTACCATCAGTCTATACGATTTTCTTTCCTTATGTTATTACTATTTATTACCGTTTGAACAATGACTCCTTAATTAAAGGGAGTACTTACATTAATATGATTCTAATTGATGTTTACTTCTATAATTGTGCTGAACTATTACTTGTTACCTTATTTTCTGCCTATTTTAAGAGCTATAAGTACCTTCACTCTTTCATTATCAAAACTCACGAACAGACATTGTTCAACTCTCTCTTACACACACACATACTCTCTTCTATTCTTCTTCTGATTACTTTCTATTATCAGTCGGCTGCAAGCCAAGACTGATTATTCTACTCTTTAAGTTCTTTATCCTATGTTTGACATCTCCTATCTGGTATGTCCTAATTATAATTCGAGTTTCAAAAACAATATGTTTCTCTTAGTGCTTCAATTCATCCTGTTTATGATATCTTTCTACTTATGGTTTTGTTGTGATGTTTGCACTTAACTTGATTACACTGTTATCCATTTTACATGTTATGTATTTCCCCCCTTTAGAATCAGCATGTTTATTTCCCCATTTTGCATGTTTCAATGTGATTCTGCCCCACTTCTATCTTCTTTGATTCCTGGCACACAACAATCTGCACTATATGTTACTTAATCTCTATGTAGTCCCGAAACCATGCAGAACCTATGTGTGACTCTGTCACTGTGTGGTTTCCCTATGTGCTTTATATTTGTCCCCAACCCTCATCTCCCTGCTTGTGGATACTGAACTTGTCTTGAAATCCTTGTTCTGTGTGAGCTGTTTTTATGCTGAGTTGTTGTTCTAGTAGCCCTACCCCTTCTCAGACTGCCTTCACTGAGTAAACTCTTCTATTGTTCTTCAAAGCTTATTTCAAAATATATTTTCCTACTTAATCTTTTCAAAAATATGTCAAGCACTCTCAGTATACTCTTAGAAACATAGGTTATGCCCCTCTAATGTGTGATTGCTTTGGGATCGCTATGAGATCCCTCTGAACTCTGATGCATTAGAGTTGGCCCTTCCACACTACACTTACTCATTATGGTTATGAAAATTTGGGTGTGAACACTGCCCGGGGTCCCTTGAGGTCCTTAGGGAACCCTGACATATCCGGATTATGTGAAAGGCTGTAAAACACTATTGGCATTGAGACTTCTGGAGATCTGGGTCTATTGGTAGGCTCCCTATTGTATAACTTCTTATTTTTCCTTTGTTCACTTATGTAATTCATGCAATGGTCTTTCATAATTTATTTTTAAACAACTATTGGGGATGGATAATGAAAAGGAAAAAGGGTAACTATGCATGCCAAAGGGTAGAAATCATGTCCTTAGGTTTATATTTCTACTTGCGCGATAGAACTCATGTTTAGGACCAATATGTGCAAATCATGCATTAGAAATCATGCTTCCTAGGTCTCATGTCTACTGTTCCAGCATATCACTTGATATTACTGTCATATCACTTAGAAAAATCCTGTGTTAGGACAAATGATGCTAATAATTGATATCTTCCGCAATCTTGCTTCATACTATTATGCACACTAAAAAATCCTGTTCTAGGATAAACAACACTAAAAATAAACTGTCACATACGTATACTCCGAAACCCAGCCTAATGTTATGGCTATTATGCATTTAGAAATCCTGCCTAGGAATTTTGCATCCCTTCGTGCATTAGATACCATGCTTTAGGATTTAATTCATACTCACTTAAGTACACCTAGTCTAACTACTGATGCATGAAAAGGCATAAGACAACTTTACTCAGTTTCCCTAAAACAACTGGAAATACTTTTGTGTTTGTAACACCTAGAACAACATGTTTAGGTAACAATTCACAACAATTTTCTTAATTCTAGAAGTTGGTATACGCTGTCCCATGCCTAGGCAAGCCTTAGATGATATAATTGTTAAAAAACTAGAAATTTGCCTCTTTTGTGTATACTGCCTAACATGTCTTAAAATCAGTAGGCAAACTTATTAGGGCCCGTTTCTGAGTTATAAAAGAAATCTGCATATCTGCTCATGTTTGGAACTCACCTAGACACCATGTCTTAGGGTTCTAAAGTAGCAATACTTCCCTTAATTGTGTTTGAGTCGTGTTGTTTACTTGCATTATCTGTTGAGGTAAATTTGAGCCTCTTATATGCTTTTTCTCTGTTCCAATTTGCTGTAGTTCTATATGTTTTGCTTGTCGCCTTAGTATTTTTCCTTTAAACTTGAGGGTCTGCCTAGAACTACCCTTTATAGATAGAAGGTCCTAAACTCCTCTAGGGACATTAAGAAGGGACGAGTAATAGCACGCACTAGAGGTCGCTGACCAACACTCGCTTTAATAACTGCTAAACAACCTAGGACTCCCATATCCTTTGTATACATATTTAGATTATAATTCTATCAACACATTACATAGATATTAAATAATTTTTTCCAAACTTTTGTAACACATGTGTGCTTAGACTGCGAATCTTTCAAAACTCTTTACTTGTTTAAACGTTAATTGCCTATTTGCTAATTGCTTAAATTCACAAAGTTGTTTGGACGGGAACCACAGTTGTGGACTCTGACGGGTGCCTAACACCTTCCCCTTGGAGTAATTTCAAGCCCTTACCCTTTCTCTGGTTGTCTAAATCTTGTTTGTAAATGACCCTAAATAGGTGGCGACTATTCGAATCCTTGCATACCCCTTTCCCAAAAAGAAAATGAGTTGTCCCGATAATGTCAAGACCCCGACTAATACAAAAGGAGGAGTTGAAAAAGGGGGCGCGACAAGCAGTAGAACCCCAAAATTCTTAGTGCGTCAGAGTTCCTAAGGGTTTCGAATGAACCCCGGGCAGTGCTCGCATTGAGAAAGAACACAATCGATTTTCAATGGCCTTGGCTTTCAGCCAGCCAAGGTCTCATATTTCAGAGTATAACAAGTGAGAATGAAAGACTAAGAGAGTAACAATATTTTAATTTCAGCGAGTAAGGTCTGTCCCAAAAGGAATTAGGGGGATGAGTTTACATAGTAGTAAAATTAAAAGAACAAACATGGAGAAATAGTCGATTAAACACAAATAAGGAAAGAAAATCACATGCAATTAATAATAGAATAAGTAAAGGAAAACATTGAAATTCCAAAGCCCGGTTTGACAGAAATCAAAGAATCAACCAAAGATCTTGGTGAATCGGCCGCATATCGCCTTGTCATGAATGTATATAGACGCAATATCGTGTAAATCTTGAAGAGTGAAGACGATTGCACATAACTTAGAGCCTGGTACTTGCCAAAAAATAGTCAAGTACTAGATGATACCAAATCGTGTAAGTAACAAGGTGACATAATATACATAGAAAGGAAAACATGGATAGTTTCCATATCAAGGTCGGAATCAGAGAGAACAAAGGTATGTGGCAGCTAGGGTTTCCTTAGAGATGAAGAGAGTAGAGAGGATTTAGGAGTGGCTGTCTCTGAAGAATAAGCCTATGGTTTTTGGGGCGGATATAATTTAAAGGTTGGGGTTATTTTGGACTATTGATAGATCAATAGTGTGGATTAAAGAATAGGCAGAGCGGGTCGTTTGAAGTGGGGTTATTTTTCTAATTGCCGTTTTAGAAAATACTTGCATAAATCTTGTATATTAAATAATGGATGAAACAAAATGACATTTTGAAAGTCTATGTACTATTTGAGAAATGTGAGGGCAAAATCGGGTATCAACAACTGATATTATTTACCCGGGAATGATGCAAGAGTTGTCGAGTAAAGAAAATGATGAACAATTTTAGCCAAATTGAGTGGGAATGGTGTGACTTGAAAAATGGGTCTGAACCCTGGTTCATGAGTTGCCTACATTTCTCTAGTATTACGAGAATCAGGCCATGTGTAGTTCTGGATCCAACGACGAGCGAAACCTATGGGGTTGTGATAGGAATGGTTGTATGTTTCGAAAAGGTTCTTTTGGGTAGAATAGTGTTGCAAGTAACAAACAATTTTAGGTGGAGCCATGAATGCGAAATGAGCATTACGGGTGTATCACAAGGTAGATATCAGAACGGTCATAGAGTAAAAGAATGGCAATTACGGATCGTCAGTTACGTTTAAAGCAGTCAAAGGATGTGAATGTTGTGAATTGAAACCGGAGCAAAGATTACTCCTGTTTGCAGAATAGTTTCCTCCCGCATTACCTGCAAAGCTCGAAACATGGTGCATAGGAACATATACAGGTTATTGCAAATATTTAAGCATGATGCGGATTCCCTTTGGACGATGAAGGTTGTCTTTGGACGCTGAGGATGATGTCCTGGAAAAACCTCTTACCAGATGGTTGTTCGCTACAACCTTTAAGTCTCGCCTAGCCTCTCCCGCCGTTCTCCAGGAAACTAGCGGCTCCCAGCTGTTCAGCCGCTTCTCTAGGAGATAAATCACCTTAAATCTAAGAAGCCGAGTCGGTGGGTTGGTCTGGGTGGAGAGAAAAAAAAAATGAATTGAACTTAAAATCTTTTCTAGAGATATCCAATTTCCTAGAGATACAGATAAGATATCCCGACATACCGGCGTTTTGATACCACCAGGAACAGGAAAAAGAAATTCCAAGGAATCCAAAAAGGTGAAGAATTCCTGAATAAATTGCACATGCTCCAAGGACTTCACGGAATTAGGAGGCACACATGTGGGTATACCAATAGAAATGCGGGTAAGCGATGATGGAAATTGCCTCAACAAAACAAGTTTTTATTTACAGAAAGATCCCCACGCTGAGGGATGAACCTCGCCAAATGATCTTAACCCATCCCATCTTTTAGGTTCCATTTGGGCAATATGTATCCCGCTGGGTATGGCTCGTAGTAAACCTCTATAAGATAAGGAGCATCATAGGGTAGGTAACCTTTTCACCATTCTAAAAGAATGGTACCGAGACATTACTGTGGATATTCTGACCAAACAATTAGACATTCCATGCCCTCGGAGAGTACTTTGTCGTGCTAGGTCACTGACATATCCTGTTTTGTCTTAATTTGACCCCAAGAATGGATTGGATCGAAACGACTTTCCCGTTGAAGCCCTTTGTGTCTGTATTAATTTATGACCGCACGGAATCTCCATAGCCAATTTTCCATTTTTGATAGAAGGTTTTGTCTTTGGTACTACTATTATTTTACACGATCCAGGAACTTCCATAACGTTGGCATGATTCAGTTTGAGCAACATATCCTGACGTGAGATATTTTCGTAATGAAAATAGAGTGGAAACATGAGTTATTGGCCAAACCACCTAGGCACTAGGCCCAATCTGAGTTGGATCACTTAGCCACGCTTCATAATTAGAAAAACAAGCAGCGTGGAAATACATGCCGCTTAGCCAAAGAAAGATGATGGAGAGTTGACCGAAATGTGCACTAATACGTCACGCCCACGCGTCTCCTGACTGTAATGGTTGGGCTTGGCTCTGCTCGCTGGTTGTGCTACGTGAGCCTCCAGATGCTTCCAAGCAAGACAAGGTTTTCGGGGTAATCTCCGCGCGTCCTTCGCATGCTTCGTGACAACGACGTGTTCTTTTTACTCGCAAAAGTGGTGCCTTTAAAAGCAAACTAAGAGAAAGGAAGGAACTATGGCCGGCATAAGCTCACCAGTTAGGATGCGTGACTGACGCATCTTTTTTTTTTCAAATGCTCTATCGGCAGCAGTTATTTCTTAGCGGGATCAGGTCACCAATCGATGACATAGTTTAGGAATGAATATCCGTAACTCCCATTCCAGTAATTAAATTGACAAAATTGAATAAACAATAAAGACCTGGCTCAAGGCTAACCCCTCCAAACTCAGGGTCAGGAACGGGAAAAGGAGAATGAGTAGGACATGATCGAGGTCAATTCTTAGTAGATCGTGCACCTGTCGTGTGACCTGTTGGTCCTAAACAATCTCTTGCGCGAAGTGACCCACTTAGAAAAATCTCCCATTTATGTTAGGGGATCACTAAAATGCAACTTCGATCAGATGCGGGTATCAAATCCCGCCGCTGAGATGTCCAGCGGATTCCTGGGCCTTAACGAATGGCCGGCCACCTTTTACGTTAGAAGAGCAAAAGGCCCAGGGCATAGCAGGATGAACCAATGTGAATGGGTGTAAGCTTCGTTGCCCGAACACGATTGGTGGTGACCACACTAGGTGGCCTTAGACCAAGACATCATGGGCCATGAAGCATATGATAAGGAATTCGCAGGCCATGAAATGGTGCCGTCGGGCCATAAGGATGGTGCCTTTGGACTTTGACGCCTTTGAATAAGGTGTGTAGTTTCAAGAGATCCTCAGGCCATGGAATGGTGTCTCCCGGCTATGAGGATGGTGCCTTCGGACTATGACGCCTTCAGACAAAAATGGTGATATTTAAGCCTATGAAATGCATAGATATGATGCTTGGTCATATGCGAGGACGAGAAAAGTCTAGGCTCAGTCTTGTATGAGATGAGGGCAGTGTTTATCCCTATGTGAATAAAGGGGATAGTGTTTGGCCTTATGTAGTGTAGTGGAGACAATGTTTTAGTCCTATGCAAAGAAAAGGCAATGCTCAGCTCCATGCACGAAACAGAGACAATGCTTAGTCTCATGTAAGGAAAGGTAGTGCTTATCCTTATGCAATTACAGAGGCAATGCTTAGCCTCATGCAAGAAACAGAGAAAATGCTTAGTCTCATGTAAGGAAAGGCAGTTCTTAGCCTTATTCAATTACAGAGGCAATGCTTAGCCTCATGCAAGAAGTAGAGACAATGCTTAGTCTCATGCATAAGAAAGGAGACATGGTTTAGTCTCATGCAAAGAAAAGGCAATGCTTAGCCTTATATAATTACGGAGGCAATGCTTAGCCCCATGAAGAAAATAGAGACAATTCTTAGTCTCGTGCAATTACGGAGGCAATGCTTAGTCTTATGTAGCGGAAGTCAGTTCTTAGCCTTATGCAATTATAGAGGCAATTCTTAGCCTCATGTAAGAAAAGGAGACAATGCTTAGTCTCATCCAGAGAAAGGGATACTGGGCTAGTCTCATATGAAGAAAAGGTAGTGCTTAACCTTATTCATTTATGGCGGCAATTCTTAAGCCCATGTAGGAAACAGAGACATTGCTTAGTCTCATGCTATTTCGGAGGCAATGCTTAGCCTCATGCAAGAAAAAGAGACAATTTTTAGTCTCATGCAGAGGAAGGGAGACAAGGCTTAGTCTTATGCGAAGAAAAGACAATGCTTAGCCTTATGCTTTTACGGAGGCAATACTTAGCCCCATGCAGGAAACAAAGACAATGCTTAGTCTCATGCGATTATAGAGGCAATGCTTAGCCTCATGCAAGATAAGGGGACAATGCTTAGTCTCATGCAGAGGAAGGCAATGCTTAGCCTTATTCAATTACGGAGGAAATGCTTAGCCTCATGCAAAAAAAATGAGACAATTCTTAGTCTCATGTAGAGAAAGGAAATGTTTAGCCTTATGCAAGAAAAGCAATGAGTGGTTGCGAGAGAGTGAAATATCTCTTAGCTTGATATGTTTGTGTTTGGAAACTTGTCTTCATGAAGGTAGTGATCTGTTGCGCGTATGTATTCGCGAATATTATTGTTGTGTTTATTGTGCTCGCATTCAAAGAAAAATCATGAGCTTTTCAAGGAAAGGTTGGGTCGTGCTCTTGACTCCTTGCTTTGACTTCACTCTTGTCATGAGGTCCTGCTTGAGTAACCCTAGGTAACATCTGGCTGTCATAGAAATAATGTTTTTGAATTTTATGTATGCATTTGAAAAACTATTTTGCAAAAATATAGTTGTTTGAAATGTATTATAGTACGTAAGATCAAATAATTTAGATGAACTGGAAACTGTGACACATTTAGAGACATTGCAACCTCCTTGCTTTAGCATTTTGAGGCTCCTCCTCAAAATTCTGCCCCACTTTAAGTGCATACTTCTGACAACACAGTTTTTGATGTTCCATACATGAGGAAGTCGGTTGAACTTGCGATCTTGCCCTAGTTTCTGATCATAGGAAAATGAAGATTTTATTAAGATGTGATTGAACCCACAGGGTTGCCTACGTATCCTCTCTTAAACGGGAATTGGATCAAGCATAGTTAAGTTACACCAAATGGAAAAATGCAAACAATCCTAAACATAGTATCCCTTGACTGCGTCTGAATTGATTGGTTTTGGCCAAATCTCTCCGTCCATTTTTGCAAGTATAAGTGCTCCTACTGTTAGTATCCGATGAACCATGTAGGGACCTTTCCAATTGGGTGAAAACTTCCCCTTGGCTTCATCTTGATGTGGGAAGATTCGCTTTAACACATATTGCCCAGGTGTGAATTGCCTTAGTCTGAATTTTTTGTTGAAAGTTCTTGCCAGTATGTTCTGGTAAAGTTGAACGTGACATACCGCATTCATTATCTTCCCATCAATAAGAGCTAGTTGTTAGTAGCAGCTCCGTACCCATTCTGCATCGCGGAGCTCAACTTATTGTATAATTCTTAGTGAAGGGACTTCTACTTCGGCATGAATAACTACTTTAGTAACATAAACCAATAGGTAGGGAGTTGCCCTAGTTGATTTTCGAACCGTGGTACGATATCTGAGCAGAGCAAATGGCAGCTTCTCGTGCCATTGCTTGTAATTATCTACCATTTTCCTCAATATGTTCTTGATGTTCTTGTTGGCCACTTCTATGGCTCTGTTCGTTTGTGGTATGTATGTTGTGGAGTTCTTATGCTTGATCTTGAAAGTTTCACACATGGCATTTGTTAGATCAGTGTTGATATTTGCGGCGTTAATAGTGATGATTGACTCTGGTACTCCGAACCGGCAAACAATGCGATCACGAACAAAATCTGTTACTACCTTCTTAGTTACAACTTTATAAAATGCGGCTTCAACCAATTTTGTGAAATAGTCTATGGCCACTAGAATGAATCTATGCCCATTTGAAGCAGCGGGTTCGATCAGGCCGATGGCATCCATTCCCCAAGATGAGAAAGGCCAGGGGGAACTTGTTGCGTTGAGTTTATTGGGTGGTGCTCGTATCATGCCAGCATGTATCTGGCATTGGTGGCATTTCTTAACCTACTTGATGCAGTCTGTTCCCATAGTCATCAAGAAATACCCCGCTCTTAGTATCTTTTCGGCCAAGGTTAAGTGGTTGGCTAACCTTTGAAGTGTCCGCTTCTGAGTATGGGTAGAGTGCTCTGGATATTCTCCCTTTTCCAAGTGGTTGGCTAACCTTCGAAGTCTTGGATTGCATTGACTTTTCACGGGTCTAACTCAATCTCTCTGCGACTGACAATGAATCCTAACAATTTTCCAGCGAGGACTACGATTTGCAGGATTCAATTTCAGATTTTACCTTTGAAGCCGATCGAAGAATTTCCTCAGGTCTACTATATGATCCGTAATCCTTTTAGATTTGATGATAACGTCATCCATGTACACTTTTATCTCCTTGTGTATCATGTCATGAAAAATGGTTGTCATGGCTCTCATGTAGGTGGCTCCGATGTTCTTCAGACCAAACAAGATCATTTAATAACTATATATTCCCCATGACATGACGAAGGCTGTCTTTTCAGCATCCTCCTCATCCATCCAGATCTGATGGTATCATGCGAAGTAATCCACAAAGGATTGGAGTTCATGCTTGGCACATTTGTCAACAACTTTGTGTATATTGGGCAACATGAAATCATCTTTGGGACTCGCTCTATTTATATATCGGTAGTCAACACATACCTTGACTTTTCCATCTTTCTTCGGAACGGGAAAAATGTTGGCCAACAACGTCAGGTATTCGTCCACTCTAAGAACCTTGGCTTTGATTTTCTTGGTGACCTCTTCTTTTATCTTCAAACTTATATCTGGCTTGAACTTTTTGATGTTCTGCTTTACTGGTGGACACATAGGATTAGTGGGTAGCTTATGAGACACTATGGATGTGCTTAAACCAATCACATCATCGTAGGACCATGCAAAGATATCTTCATATTTGTTTACCTTGAAAATGGTAATTACAATTATATTTGATTTTGTGGTTCTAAAAATATGTGACTTATTTTAATACTAGTTGTTAAGCAATAGATGCTAAGTGTGAGTTAGGAAAATGAGATAAGAGCAAGGTACAATGTGGATATGCAAACCGAATAGTTGTGAGACAGGGTCTCGAGCTGGATAAAGTTGGGCCTAGAGGTTGAGCTAGTATTCTTAACATAGGACGATCGATGAAGAAATAACAACTTAAAGGGCCTAGAGGATAGCCTTTTACGATCAATAATGAGCAATAAATGAAGAAAAATTAATGAAACACAATGAATGGAAGCAATAAATCAATGGAACAATTGTAGAGTATGTTTAAGTTAGAGAGTAGAGAATGTTCTTGTTCTTGTTCTTGTGTTGAATATCATGTGTCCAAAAAATGATAAGGGTCCCCTTCATATAGGAGGGGGAATTCCAACATGGTACATGTATAATTATTACAAAGAAATATAGCTAGTACAACTATTTAATGGTTCGGTACGGACTTGTACTATTCTCGTAGGCGTTGTCAGCTTTAACCAAGTGTTCTTGAGAGTTTCCCACCTTTCCACATCGGTCTTCAGTTTTTATTTTGTCTCGAGGTATATCGATCACTCGATATCATTCCTCAGGGAATGCACCTCGGGGTTGATCCTTGGGTTCTGCTCTGATCCCATCGAAACCAGCTCGAAATGTCGTAGAGATCTTAAAATCGGCCATTCCCGGTTTTGACCGTATACAGATAGTCCCCACGTTTCATGGAATGAAATGATAAGAAACGATCAATAATGAGCAATAAATGAAGAAAAATTAATGAAACACAATGAATGGAAGCAATAAATCAATGGAACAATTGTAGAGTATGTTTAAGTTAGAGAGTATAGAATGTTCTTGTTCTTGTTCTTGTGTTGAATATCATGTGTCCAAAAAATGATAAGGGTCCCCTTCATATAGGAGGGGGAATTCCAACATGGTACATGTATAATTATTACAAAGAAATATAGCTAGTACAACTATTTAATGGTTCGGTACGGACTTGTACTATTCTCGTAGGCGTTGTCAGCTTTAACCAAGTGTTCTTGAGAGTTTCCCACCTTTCCACATCGGTCTTCAGTTTTTATTTTGTCTCGAGGTATATCGATCACTCGATATCGTTCCTCGGGGAATGCACCTCGGGGTTGATCCTTGGGTTCTGCTCTGATCCCATCGAAACCAGCTCGAAATGTCGTAGAGATCTTAAAATCGGCCATTCCCGGTTTTGACCGTATACAGATAGTCCCCACGTTTCATGGAATGAAATGATAAGAAACGATCAATAATGAGCAATAAATGAAGAAAAATTAATGAAACACAATGAATGGAAGCAATAAATCAATGGAACAATTGTAGAGTATGTTTAAGTTAGAGAGTATAGAATGTTCTTGTTCTTGTTCTTGTGTTGAATATCATGTGTCCAAAAAATGATAAGGGTCCCCTTCATATAGGAGGGGGAATTCCAACATGGTACATGTATAATTATTACAAAGAAATATAGCTAGTACAACTATTTAATGGTTCGGTACGGACTTGTACTATTCTCGTAGGCGTTGTCAGCTTTAACCAAGTGTTCTTGAGAGTTTCCCACCTTTCCACATCGGTCTTCAGTTTTTATTTTGTCTCGAGGTATATCGATCACTCGATATCGTTCCTCGGGGAATGCACCTCGGGGTTGATCCTTGGGTTCTGCTCTGATCCCATCGAAACCAGCTCGAAATGTCGTAGAGATCTTAAAATCGGCCATTCCCGGTTTTGACCGTATACAGATAGTCCCCACGTTTCTTGGAATGAAATGATAAGAAACGGTCTTGAATTCTTGCCTCTTCGATATCCTGAGTATGGCATCAGCCACGTGAGGTCATTAAATAATGTGACAGAAAGGATGCGCAGAGGTCGCTGTCAGCACGATTCTAGAGAAGCCCACGAACCACTATAGGTCGACCTTTCCGCTTCTCTAACATGCTTAAAAGTATTCCTATAAATACTTCCATCTCATGTCTTTCCAACTTTTATAATGTTTTCAACCCTCCAAGTGTATTGCCAACAGTTCTTGGCTTCATCTTCCTTGTGCGTTTACTTCTTTATCTTCTTGCTTTGAAACTCAGTTACAACCATGGCGAAAACTTCCAAAAAGAGGGAACCACTTCTTCATCAAGCCCGTCTAAGGGAAAATCAAAAACACCTCCTAGTATCAAGAAGTGCATTCCTGATCCCTTCGACGACATCTACGGTTTCACCATCAAGAAACCCCCTTCGACACCGGGCCGATGTGAGGGGAGGCGGTGTAAGTAGTAATCCCTTCAGATGAGGAAAGCATAGTTACACATAAAGCTGGCTTACTTAGCGAATATAAGTATCCTTTCACTTTAGGCCCCGCATATTCTTCTTCCCCACCGATAGATCCGGTGATTCTCGATTTCTGTCGTCAGTATCGAGTGACGCTAGGTCAAATTTATCCTTCTTTTTTGATAATCGTCTGCATGATAAGATATTTTTACAACATGGTCGAGGGAATGAATTTCACCCTCGATCACCTGATCAGGTTGAATAGCCCTCGTCTCTATCAAGGAGGCTTATTCAAGCCACAACGTCGATCTACCAAAGCATTTTTTGCCTACATCGATGAGGAAAAAGAACGGGGATGGATGGGCCTATTTGTTAGAGTCAGAACCTCTGAACATGAAGCGTAAGTGTCTCCATATTGAACATGTTTTGTCGCCTAATTTTCCTCTTCTGAACTGACCTCTTTATTTTTTGCTCGATTCGCTTCTGATTGTATAGCCACCGTGTGGTTCCCCGGAGCGCTCCAGGACTTCCCGGGATAGGTGAAGCTTTTGATATTTCATGTTTGTGCAGTTTTCGAGGAAGCCGTTTTAATGAGACCGCCGCCTCCTGGCGAAGAGGAATCCCAAAAACTTGCTAAGGGTAAAAAGAGGAAGAAGGAGACACCGACGGAGTCTCCAAAGCCACAGAAACCCAAGGCTCGAAAGCCTAAGACCAATGCCACGGTCTTGACTTCAGCTGCTGCAGCGAGTCTTCTTACTGAAGACGAAGATGATGACTGTCGCCCTTTGGTACAAAGGGTAAGATGAAGAGTTGATTCTTCAAAAGTCGCTGGGCAGAAGACTGTTTAGGAGACCCTCGGGGAGGGTTTGGGTGCAGTCCCCGAGCCACCCGTCGGACAGGATACAGTCCGTGCCGACGAGCCCTTGATTGGCGAATTCGGAGGGCCTGATTCTGAGACTCTTCAAGGGCGAGAGGAAGCCCCTATAGAAGTTGATGTCGTAGGTGGCTTTCAATTGGGCCCCTCATTTTTTGCAGGGCAGATACGGGATTCCCAAGACAGGGACACTCCCGATGTGGGGACCTCTCAGGGAGAGGACGATCCGTTCAAGGATTACTTTACTGGCGTCGAGGAAGATGCCGATCTCGATGCCACTGTCGCTCTCGAGGAGGATGAAAGACTCCAGAAGCAGGTGATCTTCTTAACATACTATTTGTGCTTCGAGTTTTCATTCTCATTTTTCTAACTTTCCACCTTTGTGTTGTAGGTCAAGAAGATATATGACCAAGTTTTCTTTAAGCTACAAGACGAGCTGACTTGCCGTGAGGAGGAGCTCTAGAAGCTCACATCGGAGTCAAGCAAGCTGAAGGCTTTATGTGCCCGAAAAGAGGAGGAGTTGATCGACATCCGGGCAGGCTCAGAGAAAGCACTCCAGGAAATGGCCAACTTCATCGAGCATGTAACCTGGTATTCCTGAGCTTGTCTTTCGTGGTTATAACTTGGTGTTTACTATCTCAGTGTGACATTTACAGATTGAGCAAAAGGATGCCTTAGTGGGGAAGCTCCGAGAAGAAGTCATGGCCAAGGATGCCGAGATCCTCGAGCTGAAGCGACATAATGATATTGTGGCCTTGGAAAGAGACATTCTTCAGGGAGATCTAGTCTTGACTCAGGGTTTTGTTCGACGTGCCCAAGAAGAGGCTTCTGCATTATCCGCGGGCAAGTCTGAGGGTGATGCATTCGTAACTTCGTACAAAAGTGATGCTGCCGCTGCAAATTATTGGGCTAGAGAGATATTCGATGAGGTCGATCTTAAACTTGATCGATTCGTTGCTCATGCTCTCTTGGAAGCCATGAGGCAAGCCTTCGAGGAAGTGCACGCTAGGGGGTTCGATCTCTCTGTCGAGATAGAAGAAACCAAGGCTTTAGAGGAAGAATCAGCAATCCCGACTACTTTAGATGAGGGCTCTGGAAGCGACTCGAGCAGTAGTGAGGGAGAAGAATAGGCCTACTTGTTATTTTCATTTCTTCTTTTTTGTATATGGGCTCCCCGAGGGAGTCTTGTAAAGCACTCTTGTAAATGTATTTTTGGTAATGCAAATAATTTCTTTTGTTTAGTGTCTTCAAAACTTTGCCTTTAAATGTCTATGCAAAAGTTAAACTTTGAATTTCAATTTAGTTCATTCGAGCCCGGACATGGAGTGACGGGAACCCCCGAGACCGGACTATTCTGATTTCAGTTATATGCTTTCCCGGGGTCGAATGTGCAAGGGGTCAATTTGACCCTCCGATCCTTCGATATCTGTATGGTATGTTATTTTTATGATGTGACCATGAAATTATTGAGGTGGCCCCGCCGGTACATTTCCCAAAAAGTCATAATGGCTCTGTCAGAGCTGATTGGCAATCAAAGCAAATGAATAGTCGCCGCTTCTTCTTATATATATTCGTTTCCTCTTTATTGAGGGCTTTGCTATTCTGCAAAATTAGTATTTCTCTTTAGAGTTCTTTTTCTTCTCTCTGCTCTTCCACCATTTTAGTTTAAAGCTTTTTCCCGAGCTTTCATCTTCTTTTTATCGTTGCAAACATTCATCGCTGTTGTGCCAAAATCTATTCACCAGGAAGGGGAAGGTTCCACCTCTGCTTCTCACCCAGTCGGTGGTACACCGCTGACGTCTGGCGAGCTAACTTCGAGCTGCTTTTCCTCGAGGAAGGATTTTACTCTGGAGAGACCTCTCAATTTTTCGGGCCATCGAGAGCATGCATCGAAGGCTCGTTACCTCAATAGAAGAGAGACACCTCGAGATTGTGAAGAGAGACTGTGGATGGGGAGAAGAGGTGATGGTGCAGGTACTCTCCCAGGAAGAGGGCATCATGGCCCACGTAGAGGGGTTCTTGAACGTATACATGTACCCCTTTACGCTGGGACCTCTAGACCGAGTTGTGCTTGAGCTTTGTCGAAAATATCGAGTTACCTTGGCCCAGGTGCATCTGTCATTCTGGAGGATAGTGCTGATGCTAAAAATTTTTGTTGAGAAGGCCGAGCTTGAGTTCACCCTTAGCCACCTTATCAGACTTTATCGGCCTTTATATTACCGAGGTCTGATCACTTTGCGACGTTGATCCACCAGGACCTTTATTGCAGTGATGATGAAGATGGGTACCGAAAGTGGATGAGTCGGTTCGTCCGAGTGAGGACTGTTGACATTATTCCAGCAGAGTTCCTGTCGTTTCGCGAGGAATGGAAATTCACACGTAAGTGATACACCGTACTTCATTATCTTTTGTTCTTAGTTAAGTTAGACTCCGTAAGAATGTTTTATTCCTTTTGCCATAGCAATCCCGTGGTTTCCATATGAGGTCCCCGATCTAGCGGATTGGACTCGGATACTGGCAGCTTGTTCAACATATGATGAACACAAGTGGTGAGACCTGTCAAAGGGTAGGTTGGAGGAAAAACACCATGGTGAGTGCCGTATGATTCTTTTATTAAGGAATACTTCCCTTCATTTTTATTAATTTCTTTCCTGCAGGCATTGGATAAATTTTCGAGATGAGACAGTGCCCTCTTAGAGATGAGGAAACATCGTCGGATTCGAGGCCGATGAGTGATAACAAACGGAAGGGATCCTCGAGGGATGAGGATATTCCTAGTGAGGCGGAACCTTCCCGGATGCATAAAGAAGACGCTGCCACCGAGGAAAACCTTATATTCATCGGCCGGTATACGAATGGTGATGCAGCCGAAATGGATAGCACCACGTTAGAGGCCAGGACCAAGAAAGTCTACTGAGGCAACTGAGCCTGCTAAACCCGGGGTCTCTAATCTTGGGGGGAATGTTCCTCAAGAAGGAAGGAGTGAAGGTCCTTTGCCACCATCTTCTTCTCCCATCGAAGGTACTTCGAGGGATGTTCAGGGCCATGGGCCGCCTGGATCAAGTACAGTTTTGAGTGATCGCGTCCCCATTCAGAGTGGTTCAACTGAAGCCGATGCGACCAGGCCAAGGAATGCAAACTCGAACTTTGAGGAGGCTCAACGGTTCTGTGCCGAGGTGAGCTTTGGTGAACTTTGCTGCTTTTTCAGCTTCCTGCTTTCTTTTTGTAAACTAAAGTTTCTTTCTCATAAGCCTTTGACAAACTCAAGTCCGAGTTGCTTCGCTGCGAGGCTAGGTCGCAGAAAGCCTTGGAGGGGAAGAAATCTCTCAGGATCCTTTGTGACAAGAAGGCAGGAGAGTATATATACCTTCGATCTGAGTTGAATTGAAGTCGTGACTACGAAGAAAACCTCGAGAAACAGGTAGCCTTTAGTTTTGGGGAACAAGGGCATCTTCTCCCATCCTCAAAGTCTAACATCTTGGTATCTCAGTTGCAGAGAAAGACGGAGAAGTTGGAACACCTTCGAAGTGAAGTTGATCAGCTTAACTCCGAACATATTGAATTGAGAGCACAAATAAATGCTCATGTTGCAGTCGAAAGGAACGCCTTGGCCAAGGTCTCCGCTCTCGAGATACAACTTCGCAATTCTCGAGAAATCCATTTGGTTCAGACGAGCAAGATTGCTAGGCTTGAGACAGACCTTCTAAAGATGAAGGTCGAGCTCATGGATGCTCAAGCCGAAGCCGAAAAAGTCCGAGTAAAGTTTGATAAGAAGGTGGCCATTTATCTGAAAGATGCCGCTAAGGCTCGTATTAAGAAGAGGGAGCCTTCTGATCGAGAGAGTCTGATCAATGATTATACCCAATGCAAATCCAGGAGGGAAACCCTCGAGGAGATCCATGATAGGGGATTCTATCTTTCGGAGGAGATAGAGCACGCCAAGGCGGATGAGTTCGACGCCAAGTTACTCATTTCTGATGTTGAAGACAATGACGAAGAGGCCGATGAGGGAGCTGGTCCCAAGGAAGCCGATGGAGCCGCAGTACCCGAGGGGAAGAAAGACTAAGTCCCCGATGGTAGACTAGGCTTTTTCTTTATGATTCTTTGTATAAGACTCTTCTGTGAGAGCATCATAAATGTATCTTTGTATCATTTCATATATAAAAAAAAAAACCTTTCTATTTTCCCTTTGTATGAACTTTCTCTTGCTTGTGTCTCCACTTTTGTGCTTAATTTTGATACTTGACAATGATAAGTACGATGATTTGGACTTCTATATGAAATCCTTGGGGTTTTGTGTTCAATAAGCAATTGGCAATAGTTAATAGTTAACCGTTTGGGGTTCGGTCTTCGAGTCTGGTCTCGACTCGAGCTCATCGACCCTTAGGTTTTTAAATCGGCCATGAGGCTTCTTTAGGCTGGCCCTTACGCTCTTACGCATTGGCCTTGAGGCTCTTTTTAGATTGGCCCTAGGCTATTTAGGATGGCGTTTAGCCTCTTATGCGTTGGCCCTTGGTCTTGTTTTAGATCGGCCCTGAGGCTCTTTAGGCTGGCGCTTAGGCTGTTACGCATTGGGTCGGTACGACCTCTAATATGGCTATCGTTTTCCCTTGTTAAAGACTCTTAAAGTTTTTGTGTCCGTATGACTCTTCGATAGCCCAATAAGAACCTCGATTATGAGCCAATGTGTGATGACAAATGAGCACCTCGGGAGGTTCGCTCATAGGTTGATTGTTTCGATGCCTTTTCATTGTTTAGAGATGATATGATCGATGATATTTTCGTATGCCAAAGGTATCATGATTAACCGGCCTTTTCATTGTTTAGAGATGATATGATCGATGCTCTTTTTCGTATGCCGAAGGTAGCATGATTAACCGGTTCATTCGAAGTAATTTCGAAGTATTTGAAGGCCTGTGATTTTATGGAGATGGTCGGACGTCTCCGAGTCACATTAGTTTTGTCAGAGCCTTATGACCGTAGTCATTGTGTTTGGCCGTAGACTTTTAGTCCCCGAGAGAGGTAGTATCAGCGTCTATATCGAGGGTATGCCTTTTATGGGGTCTTACAAGTTCGAATATATAACCATGACTTTAATATCGGTATTATGACGTTTTAAGGTCTTACTAATTTGGGCATTTCTCGTAGAGGTCTTATAGACTTGGTATTGCCTCATGAAGGTCTTATAATATTTTGAGCATGCCTCATGAAGGTCTTATAAGTTTTATATTGCCTCATGGAGGTCTTATAAGCTCGATGTTTCCTCATGAAGGTCTTATAAGCTCGAAGTCGCCTCATGGAGGTCTTATCAGTTCGAGTTCTTGGTGGCTCAATGAGCTGACTGTCGATGACAGTCCCCGAGTGCTTGAGGATTTCTTACTGTCGATTTCTTGATTGTAGCTTGTTTACATATTTGGTGTTTCCTCATGGAGGGCTTGCATTTTTGATGTTGCTTTATGGAGGGCTTATAATTTTTGAGCATGCCTCATGGAGGTCTTATACTTTGATGTTGCCTCTTCGAGGGCATACAGGTTCGATGTTGCTTCATGGAGGTCTTACGAGTTTGAGTGAGCTGACAGTTGAAGAAAGTCCCCGAGTGTTCGGGAGTTTTCGGCCCTGGAGCCATTTCATGTGAAAATAGCAAATTTCTTTGAAGCACAAAGTGTTTTGATGATGAAAGATACTCCTTCGATTACATGGTACAAGCATACATGTTTTCTCCATCGGGGGATCGATTATTCTACGTGGACATGGTTCATTCGACCGTTTTGTCCGATACATCATTCTCCTGTCGAGACCCCCTTCAGCATATTACAATTTCTTCGAGAAGGTGACCTCCCGGGGGGATGCCTCCCAGTAATTAAGGTTGATCGAAGAGAAGCCTTTAATACTTGATGAGCTCACTATAAGTAGCATATAGGTTTTGACTCGTTAAAAACCTCGTCGGTATAACCCATTTGGAATAAAATCTTATATGAGCAAAAAAGAGCGCAACACATGCACGATCGAGCTTGAAGGTGCTTCGATTCCTCTCAATCGAACACCTGCACATAAGTTAGTGTAAAACGTAAATAACAAGGGAGAGGGTTATACCTTAGCGGTGATGGCGTTTGAGTCTCGATATGCTTCAACTGCTCGTTCTGAGGACGCAACACGATCATTTATTAGTTCATCCGCGTGTAGCCAAGAATGTAGCTCGTGATTTCTACTTAGTTGTTTGCTTGTCCTTCGGCTCCCTTGATGTATAAGGCGTCGATACCGGTGTCACATCGTGCACCGCGAACATCTCTCTTGCTGCATGCTACTCCTCGTATACCGTCTTTACTTCCTCCCTTATTGGGAACTTCATCATTTGATGAAAGGTTGACGGTAATGCTCCCACGCAGTGTATCCATAGCCTCCCGAGCAAGGCATTGTACCTCATATCCCTTGATATGACATGAAACTTGGTATCTTGGGTTGTACCGGCCATGTTGACCGGGAAGATGATCTCCCCTTTCATTCTCTGGCTAGCCATGTTAAATCCATTAAGAACTCAAGAGGAGGGCACGATCTGGTCAAGCAGCCCGAGCTGTTCTACAACCTTCGACTTGATTATGTTTGCCGAGCTACCTGGATCCACGAGCACACATTTAATTTGAAATTTATTCAAAAGAAAAGAGATTACCAATGTGTCATTATGAGGCTAAGACAGGGGCTCGATGTCCTCTTCGATAAATGTGAGAGCATCCTCGGGTATGTAACTCCGAGTTCACTTTTCCCTGGTGATGGATATTTTTGTTCGCTTGACAATAAGTTTATGTGGGATGTCGGTTCTTCCAATGATCATAATGATGACGCGTTGTGGTATTTCTGGTTCGTTCTTCCTGTTTGCTTCTCTTTCCTGAAATTGATTTTTAGCTCGGTCGCTGAGGAACTCTCGGTGGTTCCCTTTATTGATCAGTCGGGCTGCTTCTTCTAGAAGCTGTGTGCAATCTTCGGTTCTATGACACTAAGTGCCGTGAAATTCGCACATCAGGTTAGGGTTCCTTTGCGAAGGATCTGATAGTATGGTTTTTGTCCACCTGGTATCTTTGATTTTACCCATGGCCGATAAGATGTCTGAAACATAAATTTTGAAGTTGTACTCAAATAAACGTGGAGCCTCCACTGAACCTGTGTGTTTGTCGAACCCGGTTTTTTTCGTGAGTCACCGAGAATTCTGTCCTCGATCCATCCTTTGATCGTTTCAAGATATATTACGCCTCGAGGAATTCCTTTGATCTTCGGTGTATGGTTGGTACCTTTCATTGCTTGTCCTCGGTTCTCTCTCTAGAAACCTTGATACCTTCGCTAAGAGCCTGCTAGGATACACTAAATCCCGAGGGGGCTCCCTACTGGTCGACCTCGACCCTGATTGTTGACTGATACGGGTTGTGGTCATCCGCCCAAGTTACGACGGGATGCTTGACCAAAATCTACTTTAGTTGCGTTGAAGCTATGAAGCTTCGATC
This sequence comes from Nicotiana undulata, assembly GCA_005239495.1. Taxonomy (NCBI): domain Eukaryota; kingdom Viridiplantae; phylum Streptophyta; class Magnoliopsida; order Solanales; family Solanaceae; genus Nicotiana; species Nicotiana undulata. The sequence goes on from ML297798.1 coordinate 43,168, forward strand.
ATTCAAGCCATGAGTGAAGGCCTACACTGCCCAGTCATCTGGGACTGGTGGTAGTTCCATTCGCTCCATTTGAAAGCGAGATTCGAATTCCCTTAGCATTTTGTTTTCTCTCTGTTTGATTTTGAAGACGTCGGACTTTCTTGTAGCGACCTTGAAGGCACCGACACGTGCCTTTATAAAAGAGTCCGCCAACGTGGTGAACGAATCTATTGAATTTGGGGATAGGTTGGGATTCCACATCATGGCCCCCCTTTGATAGCGTTTCTCCGAATCTTTTCAATAAGACGGATTCAATCTCGTCGTCCTTCAGGTCATTTCCTTTTACAACACAAGTGGAGGCAGTGTTGTGCTCGTTAGGGTCATTTCAAAAATGACGTGAAGGCTAACTTCCCTCTCCTCCCGAGCTGGAGTTTTCTACGCTTCATGTTTGTTTCCCTGGCATATACTCCCGTCGATACGGGAGCATATATCGAGATGATGGGCGTTGCGTGAACCCAGATCCACGGGGATTTGCACTGGTGCATCCTCAGGGTTTTGTAGTGGTACACCAGTGCCTGAAACAACTACATCGTTCTCTCCATGATCGTCAAGACTGTTGTTTTCATGTGCATTCACTGAGTTAGACGTTGTTTGACCTGAAATCAAAGATTCTTGGACAAGAAACAGTGTAAACAATAACTCTCATTTTTCAGTAAACCAACACTAAAACAATCACTATTATTTTTAGCCCCACAGTGGGCGCCAAACTGTTTACCTTGAAAATGGTAATTACAATTATATTTGTATTTGTGGTTCTAAAAATATGTGACTTATTTTAATACTAGTTTTTATGCAGCAGATGCTAAGTGTGAGTTAGAAAAATGATATAAGATCAAGAGACAATGTTGATATGCAAAACGAATAGTTGTGAGACGGGGTCTCGAGCTGGCCAAAGCTGGGCCTCGAGGTCAAGCTAGTATGCTTAACAGAGGACAATCGATGAATAAATAAGAGCTTAGAGGGTCTAGAGGATAGCCTTTTACGATCAATAACGAGCAATAAATGAAGAACAATTAATAAAACACAATGAATGGAAGCAATAAATCAATGGAACAATTATAGAGTATGTTTAAGTTAGAGAGCACATAATGTTCTTGTTCTTTTTCTTGTGTTGAATATCATTTATCAAAAAAATGATAAGGGTCCACTTTATATAGGAGGGGGAATTCCAACATGGTACATGTATAATTATTACAAAAAAATATAGTTAGTACAACTATTTAATGGTCCGGTACGAACTTGTACTATTCTCTCAAGTGTTGTCAGCTTTAACCACATGTTCTTGGGAGTATTCCGCCTTTCCACGCCGGTCTTCGGTTTTTATTCTATCTCAAGGTATATTGATCCCTCGATATCGTTCCTCGAGGAATGCACCTCGGGGTTGATCTTCAGGTTCTTCTCTGATCCCATCGAGACCTGGCTCGGAATATCGTAGAGATTTGAAAATCGGCCACTCCCGGTTTTGACCGTATACAATATTCTTTTGGTTATCTGACGTACTCTTCTTTATCTGACGGTGATAGATGAATGCCTATGTGTGTTTCCTTGATCGTTTTGTAATCCCCTAAGTTAACTACTTCAGTTTCGTCCAAGTTAGACTTTGGTTTGTTTTAAAAACTTTCCACTTCTCTGAGGATTTCCTTAGGTATTATATTGTCTTCCAGATCTCCGAATCACTATCCTTTTGTTGTGTTGCCTAATTACATGTCACAGTCACAGGTTCATCGGGATAGCTAATAATAATGCTGTAAAGAAAAAATCTAGACAATAATAATAAATACGAAAAGTAGTAATGCATTAATAAAATCTTTAAAAAACGTCAACAAGTGTGGATCGATTACTCGAGCAATTATTTCAAAACAAAATACTGAGAATGTCTCAAATACTCAAAACTATTTTTAAAATAACTAGTGCTAATTTGCTAAGTTACCTAGGAGCTCTACGGGCTCGAGATGGTGCAACAGTCTTCTTGAGAACAACTCCTTTCTCCACGGTCTGAATGATATGGTCTTCCTCCTCCTCCTCCTCCTCCTCCTCCTCAACTATCGCACTACAGTCTATATATTCTTCATCTGGAAACAACTTCCTCATGCTAGCTAATACTTCATCTTCCTTAGATCCCCACATCATGTCTTCTTGGTGGATTGTCTAGTGCAGACGTGGTACCGGATGTTCCAGTGGACAATAAGGACCACGCCATGGTGGCGACCAATCCTGGTACTCATGCAAAGCATATTCATATCCAAGCCTGAAAGGTGTACAATGATGTTGCGGTCGTACGAGTTTGGTGATCCCTTGAATGTTTTTTCCGAGAACTTTTCCATGTTCATACCCTTTCCATAGTAGTATGCTTTATATCTTGTTACTCTACCATCGATCCTTTTCAATTGCGTTGACTCGTTCAATGTGATGGTATGTCTCTTCGCCCAGCTTCTTCCTATTTTGGATGACTGGAACGACCTGATTATTGTAGATGGGGTTACTTCAATCTCCATGGATAATCACCTCATATTTCCATTCAAACTTCACAGCCTGATGTAGAGTAGAAGCCACTGCCCCAACGGCATGTATCCAGATTCGTCCTAACAAAGGGTTGTAGGTAGCAGATATATCCAGCACTTGGAACTCGACATCAAACCAGGTCGGGCCCATTTGTAAGCTGAGGTTGATTTCTCCGATGGTGGCTCTTTGGGATCCATCAAACGCCTTCACATTCATGCTTCCCATCAGTATCTCGTACATGCCTTTACCTAAGCTCTTCAGAGTAGTTAGTGGGATTATGTTGAGACTGGATCCTCCATCTATTAGGACCTTGACGATGAACTTATCCTCAAATCGCACTGTGATGTGGAATGCCCTGTTGTGACTTAGTCCCTCCGGTGGTAACGCATCTTCATGAAAGGTGATTTTGTGGCTCTGCACTACATGCCCGACCATACTGTCCATCTCCCCACTTGTGATGTTGGTGGGTACATATTCTTTCTTCAACACTTTCATCAAGGCATTCCTATCTATGTCAGAGTTTTACAGTAGTGACAAGATGGGTATCTGAGCGGGAGTTTTGTTCAAATGATCAACAAGAAAATGTTCTCTTTCTTTTACCTTTATCAAAAGGTCATCAGTGCCAATATCAACAACGAGTGGCTTAGATGCAACCTCCTTGCTTGTTCCCCCTATGTTCTGAGGTGTATAAGCTCTGCCAGTTCTAGTCATCCCTTGTGCCACACCTGTCTCTTCCATCTTTGCTTTTCCTTTTCTCCTGGCTTCCTCAACATAATCCCATGGGATGACATCAGACTTGTAAGATGGTGTGGGAGCTACCATCACATTGAAGGGCATAGTTACCTCGACTTCAAACGGTGTGTGGGTTTGTACCACAATTGGTGTCAGGGTGACCGGAGATGTTTTAGGACCATCCCCCTCTCGAATGAGTCCGGTTGACCCTTCTAGGTTCCATTCTTTGTGATTCTCTATCACATTCACTCCCTCACCTCTGTGATCCGGGAAAGGATTGTTATGCACATTTGGTGCAACTTCCTTTGCATGTATGGCCTTATTGTCGATTAGTGTCTGAATCTTGTCTTTTAGTGTGCGACACTCATCAATTGTATGAAACTTCATGCCTAAATGATGGGCACATGTCTTTTTGGGGTTAATCCACTGAGAAGAATTCTCCATATCCATGAGAGGGATGGGAGTGACATAACCAGCAACCTTCAGCTTCTCGTATAGTTGTTCTATGGGCTTAGTAGTTGGGGTGTATTGTCTTGGTGGTCTACGATCGAAGTTTTGTCGTGGTTTTTGGTAGTTCTGGCGAGCGGGTGGAGGTGAATGGTAATATGCGGGTTGAGTATTATAGGAGTGGTAGGTGGTAGTAGGTTGTTAGTATCTTGGGGGTGAAAGTTGATATGCGGGTGGAGGTGTTTGGTATGTGAGAGGATATTTAGGACCTGGGCTACCATTACGCAACCTACTTCTTTCATCTTCGAAATACCTTCTGAATGCAAGGCTTTAATTTTGGCCTCTAGTGCCTCGAAATTTGTCCCCATCCTACTCTTAATCCCTTCTTCTATTCTTTCTCCTAGCCTGATGATGTCGCATAAGTTGTGCTTCTCAATAACCATCAACCTTTCATAATACTATTGTTTTTTATCTCTAACGAAGAACTTGTTCATTTGTGCTTCTTCGACTGTTGGACTTAGTTTCGCAGTCTCAGATCTCCATCGAGTAGCATACTCGCGGAAGGTTTCTGTCGGTTTCTTCTTTAGGTTTTGAATGTAGAAAATATCTGGTGCATTTTCTGTGTTGAACCTGAATCTGTCCATGAAGTCTGATGGCATGCTTACCCAACTAACCCACTTCTTTGTGTTTTGGCTAATATACCAAGATGACACATATCCTGTGAGGCTTCGCATGAACAGTTTCATGCGAATTTTTTTCATTATTGCCCACTCCTACAAGCTTGTCACAATATTTCCTCAGCTGCACTTTCGGATCACCAGTTCTATCAAACCTTCAATGCCTTTACCACCTTCAACATTCTGAACTCTTCTAGTGAGCTTTTTGAGTTCCTCCGCCATGTTCTTAATGAGCAGGTCTTTCTGGGACGATTTAGGTATGTAAAGGATTTTTTGCGGGGTGTGGGGTTAGGTTTCCACATATATTGGATTGCTGTGATGAACTCCGGGAATCTCGGCATAAGGGTGGTCATTTATTGAGTTTTAGGGATCAGGAGTAGGTTGATGTACGTTTTGGGGAATATGATAAATGGTGGTCTGTGGGTATTGTGGTGGATGCTGATGGTGTTGTTGAGGAGTTGGTACTGAGGGAGGACTAAGGTTTTGAGGAGGTGTGGGGTACTGTTGTGGTGTATGAGGGTGTGGTGGCGGGTTTTGGTTTTGTGTGTTTTGTGATGGTGTTTGGTTCTTGGTGGTTGGATTTTGTTTGTTAATATCAGGTACATTTAGGGTGAGAGAAACGTTTGCCAAGTTTCGGACCTACTGAAGTTCTCCTTGTAACTCCAAGATTTTCTATTCCAGATGTAAGACCAGTTCATTCTGCGCCGGAGTGCTTCGACCATTTGAAGTTTGAACAATCTCTGCCATGGTAGCGTTATCCTTTCTGATACCACTCAAGTCATCCATTTTTGCTTATCATTTGTTCTTTCTTTTAGGATCTCTTGGTGGAGGACCTCTGGATCTATTTTTGTATGTTGACGATGCCAGTATGCACGAACCAACCTTGGAGAATGGGAATAATCAAAAGAAAGAAAAAGCAAAAGATGACCAAATTTGTAAGGGGTATTGAAAGAATGCTTGCAGTACTAAACATGTTTCGCAAAGTCATGAAATAATTTGTGACCTTATTTTGGGGCCTCATTGTGCCCGAGGTAGGCCTAAGTGACACATAGACTTGGAGAAAATCATTGCCAATAATTGCGTCATTTCACTAATGCGAAAATGAGCCAAACCTTTACTAAATCGACAATAATAATAAAGTTACTAATGGTATATAGCTTTATTACAGTCGAAATCTGAAACTAAGCTAGAAAATAGTAAGAACATCATTCCTTAATCTACTTGGTCCCTGAAGGCCTTTCTCCGTTCTTGGTTCTTTTGATTCCATCAATCAGGTTGCCCAAGTCGCACATACCCAATAACAAGTAAGATTTTGCTAGGTGCCCTCTTTCACCGCCATTCATGTTTTGACAATCTGTAAGCCTCTTTATCATCTTCCCCTCAAGCTCCATCAATACTTGTTCCAGATATTCCAAACTCTATGCTGACTTAGTGGACATTCCCCTCCATTCGTTTATAGCCTCCATGTCCACTATGTGTTGTTCTAGATGCCTAGCTTCAGACTCAAAAACCCTTTTGCGAAGTCTCCTATATTTAACATGTGCCTCAAAAACATCATCTATGATCCTGGTTTCCAGATTGACCCATGGCTTGACATCTCCCGCTATATCGTCTACCAACCAAGATGGATAGACGTACACATGATGTTACACCCCATGTTTTCGTACGTGAGAGTATATCGTAAGTCAATTGATGTAAGCTCAGAAATAAGATTCTATTTGATGGAATATAAAGTAAGTTAATCATGTTACGTTGGAGGTTACAAATATTTAAGATCATCAATAACGAGTTCCAAGAGGGTTGGAAAGCTTAGAAGCTAAACCAATTGAAGAAAATAAGTTTCGTTGAAAGTCGACGAGTTTGGAATGTTATAACATATACTTTAGGGTGAGATTATGGTTAATTACATAATAAGGAGGTTATGCTATGAGTTAATTTTTATCGTATGATAGTTTTTTTCTACGTTTTGAAGTCAAGCAAGTGGTGGAACAAAAGTTGGCAAAGGTCTTCACAAGTTACACTCATAATGTGCTTAACATTAGGTCAAATGTAACTGAGATTTTCTACACATATACTTGGAAATAGGGGATTATCTACCTACCAAACTGAAGATATATGAGTCTAGTTTCCAACGCATTAAACCGTTCATCGATAGAACATAGGAGTAGAGAGATATTTGCCATTTCGCGAGACTGCACAGACATCATAAGTGACAAGTAGGTGGATAACTAGAGCTTTTTGAGCAATACATTTAGTGTATTATATGAGGTCTTATAGGGACATATTATATACCAAATTTAAGGTCTTGGAATTTAGTTTCCAACGCTCTTAACCGTTATTTCATACGACATCAGGATAAACAGATATACGCATCGGAAGATGGACCAATCCTAGGGTGCCAAGCTAGCACCTCTTTGACTTTTCCAAACTTGATATATATAAACATTAGGTCGGCTTTATCTTCATTATTAAGCATAAAACTACCAGAGAAAACCCATAAAAAAAACCTCAAGCTATCTACTACGGTTTCAAAGAAGAATATAATCCCGGGCATGAAATCGAAAATCAATAACATCAAAATGATCCCTACGAAGTGTAATTATACCGCCTCTTCTTTTTCTTTGTAGTTAGAGTTTCGGAAGTTACTTAATAGTTAAGAAATGTCTAATATCTGTGTTTAAGGGTTTAAATATCAAGGAAGTTTGATAAATGTGTTTCCTAATAGTTAGACCTCACGGGACGATGATCGGAAGCCGTGAGTTTGAGTTATTTGACTTGTAGCGGACTGTTTTGTGTTGCTGTTGGGCTGCGTGTTTTACTACTATTTTGTGGAGTTTTGGAGGAGGAAGGGTGTGGATAAACACCATATAGATGTAGGGTTTTGAGCTGGTCGTTCGTTGTAATATTTCCGGGTCGTTTGACACGACTACGGTGGTAATCTTATGTGAGAATTGATTAGGTTGTGTGTGGACTGTTTTGGGAGGCTCAATATGATTATTATTGATGTTGTTTGGTATGTTAGGTGATTTTTTTTACTTTTGTGAAGTCATATAAATAGGGGAGGTGCTGTTCGTTTCATCGTAAAATAGGTTGTGGTCGATACATAATAGTTATGACGCTTAAACGATAACGATAGTGTCGTTTCTCTTATTGTAGATTAAGGAGTTGTGACATTTGCGTAGCTTGAGGTTGGGACAGTATATACAAGGTATGTGAGGCTATTCCTTTCCTTCTTTTGCACGACTCCGATTGTACATAATGCAATGAACGAACTTCCAAAGATACTCTACTCTTAGAAGCTAGCAGTACTTACATTGTTTCCCTTCTTATGGAACAACTGATTTTGAGGTTGCTTCTCTTATTCTTATGTTATAAATGTTGTTGGTACTTCCTGATTATTATATGATTCTTGATGAAGAGTTTATCCTAATAACATGTACGGATAATATCGACCTTACGTCACTCCGAAAGATTCAGAATATGATTCCAATGAGTCTTACATGCATTATATATATATATATATATATATATATATATATAT